>JAHLWY010006352.1:0-23767 GCA_020002185.1 Paraescarpia echinospica | reverse complement strand
CTGCCATTAAGAATCCCTCTGATATTGTATTTCCAGCACTGTCTTCTAGAGGACCGACCTTATCCTGAACTTTCTGTTTGCTTCGAATATACGCATAAAAACTCTTACTGTCATGTTTTATATTACTAGCTAAATTTTTTTCATAGCTTCTCTTTGAATTTCTAATTTCAGCTGTAGCTTGATTAAGCGCTTCTTTATAAATGTTGTAGTCTTCATCATTTCCAGTACATCTATATGACTTCCACATCATTTGTTTATACTTAATTTTTCTAATGGCTTCTTTCGATAAGTGTTTCTTTTTAGACCGTTTCCCTTGTTTTTTGAAAGGTACAAATTTATCGACTATGCACTTAATTAACAAGGGACGGAGAATGGGACAAACATAGAGGGGAAACAGGGAGCGCGACGGGGAAGATAAGGATGGAGGGGTAGAGTGGGGATAGATATGGAAAGGGAGAGGAGGGGAGGGGACTGGAGGTGATGGGAGAGGAAGGAAGTGAGACAGGAGAAGGAGGGGAAGATACTCGGATGAATTTTATTTCCCTACGACCACTAGCTTGCGGACTATGAGAATAATGTTCTCTCTAAAGTACATTTTAATACAACATTGTATTCTTAAGAACATCTAGACTTCTATTATATACATCATATTTACAGTGATAAAACATAAACAACACACAATGCATAAAACATTCAGTGACCTTACTGTATTAAGTGTTTTCGATAATTTTTTTATAATCAGTAGTGCAAAACAAATAATGTTAAATAATATAAAATAAACCACGTATTATACATGTATTACACACTTTGAACTCATTTACATGTAATTATATAACTAATAAATTAACTATTAGCTACAATGTTTCTTCTATACAAAAAAATTCACCGTTTTGACAGGGAATTTGTTACATAGACAAACTTTGTCATGATTACATTAATAAATCTGGAAAGATCTGTCAACTGTCTCACATTATGTATATTAAACGACTGGTTAATTTTCAAAATATTGGGTCTGATTCTAAAATATGTGTGTATATTTTGATCTTTCTTCTACTAGTGATGGACATACGAGTACATAATGATATTTATCACCTTGGTCTCCATTGTTGCATAAATTACAGAGCCTCTGAGCATTTTCAGGGAGATACTGACCTTCACAAATAGGTAAGTTGTGACCTCACAACGAAATTTACATCAATTGATTCTGTCAGATGGGCTTCACTAGATTAAATCCTTCTCGAGCCCTACTTCATTTTTAAATATTCTGTAATTTGAGCACAACCTATTTATATGAATTTCATCGTGCCATGTTTGTCTGTTTATGTCTTTCATTTTAAGTTCTAGGGTATGCTTCAACCATTTTATATTTACATTTCCATGATCATGCCACATGTTTGATATACCTAGGGTAGTCCACATCCATAAATGATTCTCTTGATTTCTTTATTTGTATGTCTATCGGTAAATGTAGCTACCTTGCTTTAGTTGTTAGGTTGAACATTGCACGCCTAGCTTGGTTAACGTGTTTTGTTATGGCTTTCTTAAACAATCCATTATAGTTTAGACTGGTTCCAAAATAGATTATAGCTATCAGTTATTTCTAATTTGTTTTCTCCAAAGATTATAGCTATCAGTTATTTCTAATTTGTTTTCTCCAAACAAGAAGTATAGGTGTGATTTCACCTTGCCACGAGAGAATATAATAAGCTTTGTTTTACTAGTATTAACATATGTTTGGCAATAATCACATGAAGCATTTAATGCCGCCTGTAAATATAGTGGTGTTTCTGCCATAACAATAGTATCAAATAGCACCGCAAGAAGAGGGGTGAAAGAGACAAATAGACAGAAAGACAGACATACAGACAAACAGAGAGAGAGACAGACAGACAGACAAACAGAGAGAGACTGACAGACAGACATACAGACAGACAGACAAACAGAGAAGAAACAGACAGATAGACTGAAAGACAGACAGGCAGACAGACATACACACATATAGACAGACAAACAAGCAGAGAGAGAGAGAGAGAGAGAGAGAGAGAGAGAGAGAGAGAGAGAGAGAGAGAGAGAGAGAGAGAGAGAGAGAGAGAGAGAGAGAGAGAGAGAGAGACAGAGAGAGAGAGAGAGAGAGAGAGACAGACAGACAGACAAACAGACATATAAACAAAGAGAAAAACAAACAGAGACAGACAGACAGACTGACAGATAGACTGACAGAGAGAGAGAGAGAGAGAGAGAGAGAGAGAGAGAGAGAGAGAGAGATAGAGAGACAAGAAGAGGCAGAGACAAAGAGAGGCAGAGACAAAGAGAGGCGGAGACAAAGAGAGGCAGGGACAAAGAGAGGCAGAGACAGAGAGAGGCAGAGACAAAGAGAGGCAGATACAAAGAGAGGCAGAGACAGAGAGAGGCAGGGACAAAGAGAGGCAGGGACAAAGAGAGGCAGGGACAAAGAGAGGCAGAGACAGAGAGAGGCAGGAACAGAGAGAGGCAGATACAAAGAGAGGCAGAGACAGAGAGAGGCAGGGACAGAGAGAGGCAGGGACAAAGAGAGGCAGAGAGGCAGAGAGGCAGAGAGGTAGAGAGGCAGAGAGGTAGAGAGGTAGAGAGGCAGAGAGGCAGAGAGGCAGAGAGGCAGAGAGGCAGAGGCATACTGCCAACAGGTAGGCCGTTAGAGAGGGAGAGTTGGAAAAGGGGAGACGGGGAGAAAAACAGACATATAAAGGCCTATATATGGGCAGGGACACAGAGAGACAGCGTGCTAGTTGCGACTATAACATCGCAACTCTGTAGTCAAGCAGCCAATGCTACATTACTATGTTGCGTCGGCTGTTCTAATATTAGACGTGTTAATTCAACCGCATGTAATAATCAGTCACCCTATAGATACTTGTCTGAACTTGTACAGACAACGAGTCGGAGAAACTTGTTTTAGCTAAGTACTTCTTTTATCTAGTAACCATCACATTATCCAAAGTCAAACGTATGCACACGACATACCTATACATCACAATAATTAGCTAAAATGCTTGCTAGATGTGTAAGTCGTCTGTAAACACAATTTAACATTATTTGACACAACACTGCTAAACTCGTCATACTATAGCTGGCTTGCCCAAATTGACAGTGATGGGGCAATTAACAAGAAACAATTTACACGTTACGCATTATTCTAATAATATCACTATTATAACATGTAAACATGAACAAATAACTCACCAGGCCGTGTATATTGATATTCGAAATTATGGAGGCGACAGAACTGTACGTATATCTTTGTGGACACGTCCATGATCCCTAGCAAACTGCGACTGGGTGTGGCTCTAGTTACCCTACATGCGTCTGGCGGCTGACATGACAATAGCCTATGCAACCGCTTGCACGAAACAATTCCGCCAGGGTTACATAATATATTGTACTTCTTGTGTTACAGATTCTTACATGTCAACCGGCCGAAAACACGATCGGATTATATGCCCACCAGCATTATTATTTGTAAGTTTACAACTTCATATTTGCTCCTTTCTAAACATGTTTTTTTTTGGTTTTATTATGCCATTACACAGAATTACCATCTTCGTGAATTGCACGCAGGACCTGATTTTAACTAATGACTTGTTTTGATTTATTTGCTCTATAATATGTTTCAACCAATATTCAATAAATATTAAATGAAATTACTACCGAATATACAAAAAATCTCAGATGTCATCAGACATAAAAGATTCCGGTAATTTGGGCATGTGTGTCGTATACCAAACGAAAACTCCTTGAACGTAGCTTTCATACAAGCTTTTTGTGTATTAGAAGATCTGTTTTGTGAAGCGCAGTAATCCAGTCCTAATAACCTCGAGCGAGCGCGCTGACAAAGAAGTATTAAGCAAAGAGGCCGTAATATATCGTGTTTCCTGTAAACCTTTAACGGTTAAGGATGAAAGCACAGTTACTTCATAAAATATCAAAGTGTTTATTGGTAATTTATGTATTATAACATCGTAATATTTTGTACATTCATAACATCGTAGTTGTATAACTCTAACCATTGCATACTGGCGGACATGACATCGGAAGTTGGGGAAATGTTTACTTTTTTAATCCCCTCAATCAAACGGACTCTTCGTCGTAGCGGAGTGTGTGTCGCAACCTATGCACAGGTCTGATGGCATCAGCTCAACATTTGAACAGGCCTGAATTATCCACACTGGCATCGCAAGATATGAGCAGAATACGTAGATAGTTGATCGATGTAGACCGTCAGACTATTAATTGAGATTGCATATCCGACGGCTGGGCGACTGCAAAATAAAACAACTTGATATTGATCGTGTATCCAAGTGGAAGGTACGGTGTTAAGATATAATAATAATAATAAGAAGAAGAACACTAATAGAGCGCCATCAATCTAGATGAATCCATTCGAAGGCGTTTGAAATAATCATATATATATATATATATATATATATGATTATTTCAAACGCCTTCGAATGGATTCATATATATATATATATATATGCAGAACATAAATGAGTTACATAAAATTAATAATATTTAATTAGTTAAAATAAATGACAATATATACACATATTAAAAAGAATAAGTTACAGCTAAAGATGATCGTTACCATTATAGGTATATTGATAAAAGGTTGTGTAAAATTTGTTTTAAAACATGTACAAGATAATGAATAATTAAAAAAATAAACTAACTAAACTTACTGGTTGTGCCTATGTAACGTAAGCAAACCGGAAAAGATGGGTTTTCAAAAATCTTTTGAAGGTCACAAGGCAACATGTTGTCTTCGTCTCGCTTGGAAGTAAATTCCATAGTCGTGGAGCAGATACCGAGCAAGTTCTGACGCCGTTTCGGCTGCGAGATGTTGGCACGCACAAGTCATTGTTTGTAGTTGAACGCAACACTCGAGTAGTTCTTTGTTCGTGGAGTAGGTCGGTGATGTAAACTGGTATCACTCCTCGCGTTGAGCACGAAACGTCAGTAGCAGAATTGCGTAATGAATGCGTTGCTTTACGGGAAGCCAGTGTAGTTTCTCTTGAGTACCGGTGTGATATGGTCCCATCTGTGGCAGCGGACCACCAGCCGAGCAGCAGCATTTTGCACTCTTTTGCAGCTTGTTGATTAGGCAGTCGGGGGTGTCATATACCATTCAATTCTAAATCAGTATGTCTCAGTAGTACTCTCAATGGTATTTGAACATATCGTTCTGTACCACTGGACCATCCGATGATAAAGAAGGTTTCAGTGGTACGCACAATGGTATTTCAACATACCATTCAATGAAACACCTGTATGTCTCAGTGGTACTCGCAATGGTGTTTGAACATATCATTCAATACCATTCTATGATAAATCAGTATGTCTCAATGGTACTTTTAATGGTATTTGAACATATCATTCAGTACCATTGGACCATTCAATTATAAATAAGGCTTCAGTGGTACTCGCAATGGTATTTGAACATATCATTCCCCAGCCAGCTCGCCACCCTCGGCCCGAGTGGCTGTCAGGAGACACCCGTCGGCACACGAATTAGAATTCGTTTCTTATTCACAGAGCCCAGCCGGCTCTGCGAATGTGCACGCTATAGCGTAGTTCCCTTAGCCCAAGGGCCAGTTTCATGAAGTGGCTAAGAATGTTATTAACGGTAAGATTATTGTCTTAGTAAATGACGTGATTTTTTAAATATAAACGAACATAAGAGTTTAATCAAACACGTGACGCTAAGCAATAGCATAACTTTCAGTACGCTTCATGAAACCGGCCCCTCCTCTATTTGTAGTTGATTGGTCCATACCCATAGTGTAGTATTCGGAATCTTGTCTGACCGCTTTAGATGTAGGGTTCTGCGCAGACATTTGTTGATGAAAGTCTTTTTTAGTATGTTCTGTGTAATTCACCGTGTCTCCGAGCCATAGAGTAATATTGACTTGAGATTTGAGTTATATATCCTCAGTTTGGTATTAAACTTGATTTGTTTTGCCTTCCAAATGTTTTGTCAAAATAACCCGTGCGTGCGTGGTGCGTGGAGCGTGGTGCGTGGTGCGTGGTGCGTGCGTGTTTGCGTGTATGTATGTGTTTGGTGTGTGTGTGTGCGTGTGCGTGCGTGCGTGCGTGCGTGCATGCGTGCGTGCCTACGTGCATGAGTGCGTGTGAGACAAGTAGGCATATGGTGTCTTTCGAATTCATGTCGTTTTAGCTAACGTTGTGTTTTTAGTTAAGTATCTGTAGGCGTTATTGCCATTACAATATATTTTGCCGACGAGGTGCGTCATTGTTCTGGGGACGAAGATGTTATTTATTTCTTAGTGGTGCCCGCATTATCATTAAAAAAAACACCTGCCCACAATATCTTCCTAAGCGCATGCAACTATAATTGATATAACGTATACACGAGTGTGCGTGTGTATGGGTACTCGGTATGTTAAACTTTTCCTCCTAGACGATTTGCATAGCAGACACCAAAAGTATGGATTCACGTTTTAAGACAACGTCAACATACCTATAAGTAGTGTTGACTATAATAATAACTTAATAATGGACGCCTTTCTAAACGTATATACGCAGACGTATAGGTCTAGGTGGAATACTTATGGAGAACACTCGACAGATGGAAGTAACGATACGTAGGGCGAAACACACAACTAATTGTTAATTGTATTGACAACGAATAGGAAAATATTGTGACAAATAAAACATGGTCTGAATCATATCAATGTTCAGTGATCTACTGAAAATAAACACAAGCACCGACGCCAACACAATTACAAAGACACGGTCCTACCTTCCGAGCCGGTTGTCCGGGATCAGCACTCAGAATTTTCATCGGGCAGCTGGGTGGCGTCGTAAAGGAGACTTTGGAAATTCAGCGATTGATGCTCCACCGTGTATCCTTTCAGGCCGGGGATTATATCAATGCTGGGTGGTAGTGGTGAATCCGAGCTCTGTATGCAATTAAGTTTCTCCGCAGTGCAAAGAAGAAAGACGCTGGATACCCCACAGTGATATCGTCGGTGTTGGAGATTCACGACATTCACACCCCAGATACCACAACATTTTCCACCTTGGGCCAAGGTTGGTAGAGAATGACAGCCTATCGCTTGGAATGCCAACCATGGGCCAATGTTGATAGGCCAGTGCCAGGCCAAGCATCGGAAATGCCTTGGTTGGACCAACATTGGCCCGATCTTACCCCAATTTTGGCTGCCAATATTGGCCCAATATAGTAATATACATTGGGCCAATATTAGACCAAGTTGGAAATGCTATCTGGGAAATCGCCAAGAATGAGTAACGACACGGCACCGCAACAATTAACTCTCCAAACACTACCCCATCGGCACCGCGAAATATCTCCTACACTAACCCTCCCCCGCCACCGTGACAGTCTCCGACACTACGCCCTCCCCGAACCGCGCAACAGGCCTGTCAATTGGCGGCTTTGGTGTGCCTCAGGCGCCTCCCCCCAGTATTCGTCAAGTTCTGACACCCGTAGCCCCTTCATGTAGGCTATATGAATCAACTAATGTATTTCAATGGGATGAGAATTTAAAATATATCTTTAAAGATTATATGGAAACACCTTTAGTTATAAGTTTTGTCGATGCGGTGCGTTCTGCAAGGGATGCATCGATATGACAGTTTCTAGACGATCACACTTGACCACTCGGCTACTTAGCATAATCTACGTTTCTGTTAGCGAAGTTGCGGTTAAGCAAAGTATGAAAAGTATCGATGTCGTTCTTCGCGTATACAGTCTTCTTCAGTTCAGGATATCCCTGCGAGACGTAGCTGCTCGGATGATCCATGATACGTTGCTCTGTCTGCCGTTCGTCTCCCTGCTCTCACGACGTCGTCTTCCAACCAGTCGCTAAAGTCCTGCTCTCATCTTCTCCTTGGTCTTCCCCTTCCCCTCTTTCCCTCTACTTTGCCTTCTAAGATTGTTTTCTCTAAGGAATTGTGCCTGATGTGATCAAAATTACTAAGTTTTAGTCGTTTTATTCTATTCACTAGTTGGCAGTTCTTTATCTAATTTTTTAAGGATCTCTGCATTGGTTGTTTTTTTATCCATGGCACTCTTAGAACTTTTCTGTAACATTTAATCTCAAACGCTTTTATTCTTCTCATGTATTTTTAGTTCAGTGTCCACGTTTCGCTCCCGTATAGAGCTGTTGAGAAAACGCAAGTTTTTAAGATTCTTATCTTTGTTGGTATGTTTTGGCCTTTCCACACTTTTTTCAGATTATTTAGTTTCTGTGTTTCTATGGTTATTCGTGTACAAGTATACATAGTCTACAATAAAGTCCGCCTGTTTTTGTAGTGTCCTTGCATTTCAAGTTGCATTCGGATATCGTCCAACTTTTAAATATAAATTTCCATTGAATCAACATCCCGCTTCTAAGTCACTTTCCTGAACACAACTATAAACTTGTTTCACAAATTATATAAGTTTAATAATTGGCACAAAAGACGAAACATTATATCCGCGGACCCTGAGGCGGATTAAATTGTTTTGGGGCCTTGGGGCAAGTTTGATTTGTGAGGCCCCCACCGAAGGACATGGAGCTCTGGGCCCTGGAATAAAGGTTGTTCTAACCTGATTACCTTGGAATAATTTTATTCTCACTTGACTGAGGCGCCCCATAAGCTCGGAGTCAAGGTATTTTTTTTCACTTCAGTGAACAGCCGGGAGCTGTGGTCCTTGGAATTTTCATCGGCGCTCCGAGAGCTCGGGACCGGGGGCACGTGCCCCGGTCAGAAACGGATCCATAGAGAGTAGTCTAGGGGAACTTCCAATTGTACCCCCCTTGAGGATCGCCATGAAACCTCCACTGGACCAAATTCATATTGGATAGGCTGAGCCGGGGATTCAGCACGACTCCGCTGTCGAGTTATCGCGCTGTCGCGTGGTCGCCACTCCGCCGTCGCGCTTCAGACCTTGACATTGGAATTTTTGCCAGAGCTTCAACACCACGCTGTTGGATCATGACATCGGAATACGATGGGGGATGCTGTTGAACATTTATTCACAATTTCGGAAGCTCACCAAAAACCTCAAATTGCACCCCCTTGAGACTAACCTACGCGGGGCCACATTCCAAAATCTAGGGGGCAGATAACATTCCAAAGATATATGGGGCACCCCACTCTAGCGCAGACATAGCGAGACCAAAAGAGTAGGGAGCACGTGCCCCCATGCCTCCCCTGAATCTGCCTATGTCAGTTATGGTAATATGCAACCGGCGTACCATGTCGCGCAAGGATGGACGCTTGTCGTGAATGTGCAACATAGAATTGACGCATGCTTATACTGGCGCGACTTTCACAGGAAGTTGCACACTGCGTAGCTACGGATTGGTGTATCAACAACTGGTGATGACGTAAATTTTCCCCACTTTGCAACCAGAGGCGTACGAATTCGAAGTAGTTCCGCGGCAGTACATATAATAATAATAAGATAACTAACTTCTTTTGCGCCTAAATCATTGCAAACCAAGCTCAGAGGCCCATCAAAACAAATGGATTGCTCAATCTCAAAATCCATAAGAAGTATTCCAGTTGGCAACAGATGGGTCAAGGCGCTAGGGAAGTATGGTGGATGAGTAAGGTTGTAAAGATAAGTTTTTTTAAATGAAGACAGAATTTTGTAAAATGTTCAACTGATCTAACACCAAGAGGGAACATATTCCAAAAAGTTGGTGCAGCAGTAGAAAAAGCTTTAGTTCCAATGTTAGTGTTGACTCTAGGAACAAAAAGTAGGTCAGAACTAGATGATCGAAGCTGGATAGGTTTTCTTACAGGAATAAACAGTGAATGCAAATAAGATGGTTGCTTACTGGACAACGCATGATATGTAATGGTACAGATCTTAAATATTACACGATATCATACAGGAATCCAGTGCAAAGACTTCAAAAGTGGTACAGAAAAACGAGGAGATCTTGTAACTGCAGATGTTTTCTTCGTCTTTGTTTTCTTCTTATTATTATTATTACATGGAGTTTGTACTTGGACCGCCTTGCTGTTATATCCAACGATGTAATCATAACAGGTGACCTTAATTTCCACCTCCACAACATTAACGATGCAGATGCCGTGCGCTTCAATGGCACGTTGGAAGCTGACGGACTGGTACAACACGTGGTGGGACCCACACACAAGATGGGCCATACCTTGGACGTAGTCATCATCCGAGACATTATTACCTTGTTGATCGGGATGCCAACAATTTCTTAGTCATGTCTTGGTGACAAAAAGCGTAACCCTTCCGGTGACCATCTCGCTGTGTGTTTTAGACTTAACGAAGCCAGACAGCGTTCGCCAGCTGGTCACTTTCAAGAAGCTTTGGAACATTTGTATTTCGGAATTTATCAAGGATTTAACTCAAATTTTGAACAACACTGATAAGCCGCTAGATTAATCTGTACACGCCTATACTAGGGGAATTGAAACGGTTGTCAACCAACACCCTCCCATCCAAAGAAAGTTGATAACACTGAGACCAAACGCGCTATGGTATTCAGATGAACTGAGACACGCCAAACACGCGCGCAGGCGAGCAGAGAAGGTATTGCGGCGAACCAAACTCACCGTTCATCGGCAGCTGTTCAGGGACCAATGCAATGCAGTTAACAAACTGATGATCAGTGCAAAGAAAACATTCTTTTCTACAAAGATCAGAGACTGCGGCAAGTATAAGAAACAACTGTTCAAATTAATGAGACATTTGATGGGTAACACGGGACACGTAACAATGATACCGGCAACCCCAGTGATATCTACGAAACAGCATTGGACGATGACGTCATGTTTGATGGAATCCCGCTTTAAAGGTTTCTGCCAGCCACCCATGATGAGGTGAAGTAAATAATCACAAACTCGCCCAACAAGAACATTGTTTGAAAGATCACGTGGACATCAACAATCTAAACGATATTCACCAATCGGCGTACTTCAATAATTACTCAACCGAGACAGCTCTAGCGAAAGTCCAGAACGACATCGTAGTAGCTCTTGATCAAAAACGTGTAGTCGTCTTGGTCATGCTTGATCTGTCCAGTGCGTTTCACGTCATCGACCATGGCATAACGCTAAAGCGTTTTCAACACTCATTTGGCTGGATTGAATGAGATCTTACCTTAGCGGCAGAACACAATGTGTATCGGTCGGCCTCGCAACTTCGTTTAACGCTCATTTATGTTGCGGCGTGCCACACGGATCTGTGTTGGGACCGAAACTGTACTGCATGTACATTAAACCAGTTGGATATATAGTGAATAAATATAATTTTCGTTACCACTGTTAGGCAGTCGACACACACATATATTTACCCATCATGCCTGACGAGAAATGGGCCAGTGAAAGGTCAGCCATTGAAGCCTGTGTGGCGGGTGTTGGCGGGTGGGTGAATAGAAACATGTTAAAATTGAACCAAGAAAAAAACGAACTCATCGTGTTTTTGTCCAAACACCGAATTCATCAGATGAACGACTTGTCCCTCGTGATCGGGGGCAGACTATTACACGCTGTGCAATCCGTGAGAAATCTTGCAGTTAGTATGGACAGAGGCTTGACAATGGAGAAACAGGTGAATGCGATCTCCAAGTCCTGTTTCTATCACATCCGTAATGTTTTATTCAAGTGTGTGTGTATTATAAATGTACTTTCTATGTATTTATTTATTTGTTATATTTAAATAAATTCTTTTACACTATTTATTTTTAAATAATCTATATTTTATAGTTTTATTTAATTTATGCTGCTTTTTGTAAAGCGTCAAGTGGATTCGGGCGCTATATAAATTCCGATATTATTATTATTATAATTAAATGACTGGTTGATTCATAATCACACTCGCTAGATGCATTGCAGTAGGATATTTGCGTGGGACAAGAATTAAATTAGGCTGTTGCACTCAGAGCATCCCACTCTCAATCGAATCGTTTTGTTGCCGTTTTGAACCTTGTGCAAGTTCGTTCACTCCACGCTGTCCCAGTTCCGTCGGCAAATGCATGCGACAGATCGAACTCATTGGAGGTCGTCTTGAGTATCACAGAGTCGCATGGCAATTCGATGAGCTGGTTCATTGCATATAGCTAACG
Source organism: Paraescarpia echinospica (assembly GCA_020002185.1). Taxonomy (NCBI): domain Eukaryota; kingdom Metazoa; phylum Annelida; class Polychaeta; order Sabellida; family Siboglinidae; genus Paraescarpia; species Paraescarpia echinospica. Next base: position 11,654 of record JAHLWY010006352.1, on the reverse strand, counting down.
ACGCGTCGTCGATATCCTAATGGAAGACATGAACAATTAACATTCTGTTGTGAGCTCTGAACAGTAGGTCAATACATATGTGTCCGGATTTCCAGGGTTTATTCTGGGGTACTGATACGTGTCCGTTGTTGGCTCGGCAGTAGCATCTTGATATTGAAAGCGGAGACGAACTTTAAAATCTCATTGATGTTTTCTCTCTATATATATATCTGCTGATTGTGTGGGTGCTAGTAATAATAATAATAACAATTAATAATTATAGAGCCCAATATCCATAATATGTTCGAAGCGCTGTACAATAAAATTCAATCAGGCGATTCAATGTATACTAATAAAACCTGCAAAAATAAGAAACTTGAGATAGTATGTAGAACAAATAAAGTTAGTTATATTAAAACTATTAATTTAAGATTTAAAAAAATAAATGTAGATAAATTATAAATTAGACCTATTATTACTCTATTTATAAAACCGAGTGACTAGTCCCACAGTTGCATTTTAATAACTAGACATTCTACTACAGGTTGAATTAAGTCCAAGTCCAAGAATTAAGTCCGGCCTACTAATGTAAACCTAAAAAACAACCAAATGTGGGTGCCACCGGCCAACAACTAGACAATATGCTACTGTAAATTGTAATAAAATTTACCACTAGTGGTGTTGTAGTCTGCCTGAGCTCAAACAACAGAAAAATTGCCATAAAGACAAAACAGAAACGTGAATATGTCACATACAATACATAACAGCATTAATCAAATGTCACAAAACATGTGATAAGAAGTAAAATGTATTTGTATTATGACTATAAGCGCATGATGTGTAAAAAATGATTCAATGTGAATTCGTATAAGTAATTATATTTCTACTGCCTCTTGGCATCTAAATAAACCAGTGCAATTAAAACACAATGAACTAAACAGAATGGTATGGAGGGAGGGTTGTTTTTTCTTCGCAAAATAGAAACGTCAAATGACTCGCAGAACCGAAATCTTAGCCTGGTAAACAAAGTCGTCTATTGGATCATTTGTGTCACGCGGGATTTCGGCATACCGACGTTAGTTCTCAATCATCCGCTGGGGGACACCTTATTTGTCTACAAATAAGCTAGGCGTCCGCACTACAAGAATATATATGAGGGTAAATATATGGAGTAACAACAAATATAAATACAACGTTCATCATGTAAAATGTACATGATAAACTGAAACAACAAAAACATGATAAAAATACTGGCCATGGCTGCTGTTTAATTACTGTCATCAAGAAATACAAACAAAGCCTAGTGACTAGTCCCACATTAATTAAGTCCAACCATGCTAATCCTGAATATAAACCTAAAAAGCAACCAAATGCGGGTGCCACCGGCCACAAACCATCTGCAAAGAAGAAGGTGGCAAGTACAAAGGAGAGCGACTAAAATGATACCAAAACTGACGGATCTTAGTTATGAAATTCGCTTAAAAGAATGTGGTTTAACAACACTAGAGACTAGGAGATTGAGAGGAGATCAGATAGAAGTGTTTAAAATAATGAATGGTTATGAAAATATTGATAGAAATATTTATTTCTCAGTTAAGAAAGATAGAAGGACTAGAGGACATGGAGTTACATTACCAAAGGAGCAGTGTAGATTATATATAAGAAAGTTCTCATTTTCACAAAGTACTGTAAATGAATGGAACACGTTATCTGCTGATTGTGTGGGTGCCAGTAGCGTGAATATGTTTAAAAATAAAATTGACACATACCTCAGAAGGACGGGATACACATATATAAAAGGGTTGGACTCTCGATAAGCCAAAGGGCTTCCTTGTCCACCTGCCACCTAGAGTTAATTCTATGGGTAGCAATCTTGTTAAATCTTGTTAAAGTTCAGCTTCTTCTTGCGAACAACTCTTCGTGCGCGAACTACTACTGAAACACATATCAAGTTAAATAGTCTGTAGGGTAGACTATCTGCAGTCTTGAACTAAACAACTACGGGTTACTCAGGGATTATGTTGCCCTGGTGGGACTGGAACGTCTCAGTCGCGACGTTTGCCCTTCGGTTAACCTGGCCATAGTTCACAAGTCCATGCATCTTCGTGGCTTGCTCACACGACCACTACGGATCACAATTCCCGTGGGAGGCGATGGGCAATTAACGGGCGCACTGCGAACGCTAGACGCGGCTTGTGATTCTTCAGGGCTCGGACGCGCGATCACCCTCTCTGGTGTTTGATGACACACAGAGCTGTCCGGCCGCTTGTCAGTCAGCGTGTTATGGGCTGTTCTCACGTTCAGTAATAGGCGCTGTCCTGACGGAGTGACTGCTGCTGTTTGATCGAGTGACTCCCAGATTAGCATTTATTGATCATCCTCGCTCACGTACTGCATATTTTTGGCCTGACTCTGGGGTATACCCGTTCCGCTCCGAACGTTGACAGTCGCAGGTGTCTTCTGTTGCGCCTGTACTTTTTCCCGTTCCATTCAACGACATACGATCGAGGAGCTTGATGTTGACTTACAACTTTGGCGTGTAGCCATTTCTTGGAGCTCGGAAATGGAGCCATCCTCACTGGATCTCCTGGCAGAAGTACAGGAAGATCCCCGTCGACTTTCCGGTAGTGATAGTAACGCTGGTTCTCTTTGTCTCGGTCCAGGCTACGTCTTACCGTTGTCACGTCGTAGGCAGTTGGCTTTAGAAGCTCTCTGGCGATCGGCAATTTGTTTCTAGACCTACGACTCATGCATAGCTGGGCTGGTGACACATTACAGCTTTCCAGCGGCGTAATGCGGTAATCTAGCAAGGCCAAGGGTTTGTCTGTACACTTTCGCCAAAGTCGTTTCGCAATCTGTACCGCTCTTTCTGCCTCACCGTTCGACTCTGAGAAGGCAGGCGATGACGTGCAATGTTCGATCTGGTAGTCTTTGCAGAATAGCACAAATTCGCGAGACGAGAACTGAGTCGCATTGTCAGATCTCAATTTTTCTGCAATACCGTGTCGACTCATCTGTGACTTGAGGGAATCAATTGTTGCTGCGCTGCCCAAATTCTCGAGTAGGTCGGCTTCTATGTACTTGGAATAGTAATCCACAGTGACCAAGTAGTCATTTCTATGATGGCCGAGAAGGGCCATCGCGTTTTAGTGTGACAACCTCCAGCGCCATGGGGCGATGACGCGATGCGCGATGTGATGGGCGATGCGATGGGCGATGCGATGGGCGATGCGATGGACGATGCGATGGGCGATGCGATGGGCGATGCGATGCGCGATGCGATACGCGATGCGCGATGCGATACGCGATGCACGATGCGATACGCGATGCGATGCGCCATGCGATGCACGAAGCGATGCGCGATGCGTTGCGCGATGCGATGGTATAAATTATAAAGATGCCGTAATGAGCATGCGTACGTCAAAAACGAGACTTAGACAGCCATTTGTATTTTATTAAACGCATTCCTTTTTGTGATCAGAGCATGTGATGATGGCTGATGACGTATACGGTTACACAAATGTTTGCTTTGCACAAAGAATTTGTTTTTCGTACTTCTAAATGTTATGACGAAAGTCTGGGGCAAAAATATCTTTTAACATGACATATATATACCTCTTCTACCGCTCAAATTGTATTTGTTATTTTTTTCCGTCTGGATAGCATTGGTGGAAAATATAAAACTTATTTTGTATACATTGGATGAGACAACAAATTGAAGCTGTTTTTTAACCTTTAGCTTATTGGAAATGGCGTTCCTTTGTGTCAAAATTTATAATTTTTAAATATTGTAAATAGCTACAATATTTGAAGTCGGTTTAATACGAAACATGTACATTTGTTTATAAATGATCGAAAAAACTTAATTTAGTCGTCATTTGCGTCACATGTTTTTCTTCCTGTCTACCGTGTAATTGATTCTTTTTCATTAAGTGAATCGAATTGCTGAGGCACCGTTTACCAAAACGTAGATACTCTACAGTGTAATTGCCTGTCAATCGCAGCGGTATACGATGCCGCCCAATATAGCATGCAGCCCGAAGGGGTAATTATTGAGACTGTCTGGTCATAGTTGTGTGTAGGCAACTGCTTTGATATGGTCACATGTGGATACGATTATTGTTTTGAAATAGGTGCCACTAGTGAAGCCAGACATATTCGTTAGAACAGCATACGGTGAATCTGTACCAAACATTGCGTTTGTGTGTGAGCGTGCGTGCGTGCGTGCGTATGTGTGTGATTATAGACCTATACTTATAGCATGTACGTGTGACAATTGTATTGTTGTAAATACAGTTGTAGCGTCATTGCCAGGTAAAATACAGCTAACTGCTTTAAACTTGACGCGTATTTTTTCATGAGTGTGTATTTCACAAAAGGTGTGTATGTTAATTTCAGTTGATAGTTTAGTAAGACAGTGTTTCGTGGCAGGATACACTAATGTTGAACTCTGTGCGATAATCAACCACAATGGGATATCCACCAGGTGTTATAATTATAATATGATAATAATATAATAATCTGAGTAAAAAGCATAATATGTTCATACATGAGACCTCGCTGCTGATTACATCAGTCTCAGTAGGCAGATCGTCTTGCGAAACTTGGAATATAAACTGAGCCAATAATATCGTTTGCCGGAAAATTCCGGTGATCTTCATTTCGGCCACATGAGTTTGCTAAAGAGAAGAAGACAAGGAGAGAGGGAGATAAAGTAAAGTAAAGTAAATTTATTTCCTCATCCAGATAATATAAAGCACAATTCAAGAGCAATGTAACACAGATGAGGTGGCTACCAGAGAAGTATAACTTATCGAGCTGGTAGCCAATTAAATCAAACTCATATAGGTTACTCCCACATACATAATATTACGTATATAAAGGTTGCATTCAATTGCAATAGCTTCAGGTTAACGACTTCTGTAAATTAAAGCTAGAGATGTTGTACCAATATAAGAACAAATTCACAAGCGAATTTCTTACAATATGTAATTAGATTTAAGCTTTAGTTAATGCCAATTATAAAGCTCCTGGCTTTATGCTTAAACATATTTAGCGTTTTCGAATGTTTAATGTCTACAGGTAGTTTATTCCAAAGACGAGCCCCTATTACTTTCAAGGAGTTCTGTCCAGTTCTATAATTACATCTATGTATATATAAATTGTTCTCCTGTCTGGAACTTCTGATTATGAAGTCACTATTACATTGGTAAAATTGGTGGAATAGACTAGGAAGTTGATTCGTACGCTGTTTATACACAAATATTAGAACATTTAGTTGAACTTTAAGTATATTAAGTTCCCTATGCAATGCTATGGCACTGTCACGGCGGTGACGTTTTGCTAATGTTTTAAGTAATAATTTTTTTTAAACTTGTATTTTAGATAAGTTAGTTTTACAAGTCGATCAATATAATTCAATCCCATAATTAATATGGGGAAATACATAGGCATAATATAATTGCCTGACCATATCGGCATTTATGAACGAGGCCATGTGATAAAATAAACCTGATAACTTAGACACCTTTGAACAAAGTTCCTTAATATGTTCCGACCATGACAGCTTACAGTCTAGATATATACCCAGATATTTGGCAGAGTTAACCCGTTCAATGCGTTGGCCCTGCAACAATAATGGCACGACTTCACGTTCCATATGTCTACTGAAGATTGTATAACATGTCTTACTCAAGTTTTAGAGTTAGTTGATTGTACCGGAACCAGACACTAAGCGATTCTAACTTCTCCATAGCCGTATACACAGTATCATTGGCATCCATTCCAGTAATGAACAAGTTAGTATCGTCAGCAAACAATCGCAAAGATACGTGATCCACAGCACTCGATATATCATTAATATATAATAGAAATAACACTGGCCCTAAGATGGAGCCCTGCGGAACGCCAGTTTGAACATGAGCATATTCTGAAACTGTGCCATTAATGCTAACACATTGCTGTCTATCTCTTAAATAATGTCTAAACCATTTACATACATGACCTCTTATTCCACAATGATCCAGCTTATACAACAATATATCGTGATTAATGGTGTCAAAAGCCTTACTTAGGTCAAGGTATGCCCCAACAACTAATTCGCCATTTTCAAGAGAATTTATAATATTTTCTATAATTTCAATAATCGCTAACGTAGTCGAGTGATCTTTACGAAATCCAAATTGATATTTGGACAAAACGTCATTTTTATCCATAAAGTCTAATAACCTCTTCAACATTAACTTTTCTAGGATTTTATTGAATACACTCATCAGACTAATTGGTCGATAGTTGGATGGTTCACACCTTGATCCTTTCTTAAATATAGGTATTACTTTTGACACCTTTAATGCTCGTGGTACCGTGGCTTCGGAGAACGACAAATTACAAATGTATGTCAGAGGTTTACAAATGAAATTGCATGACAATTTGATAATTTTTGAAGGAAAATTATCAATACCTGATACATTAGAATTAGCTAGCTTGTTAATTTCATTGATCACTTATTGTTGACAAACTGGTGACAGGAACATGGTATTGTGTATCGGGTCGGATAGAAATTTTCTATATTCGTTTCCCTGAGTATATGTCTTTGATAATTCTTTACCTACAGTAGCGAAATATTGGTTCAATGCATTAGCAATACTTTCGTTGTCGTTAAATTCTATATGATTGATGACCAGCTTTTTAATGTTGTGCATGTTCCTTTTGTCCTTATTCACAAGTTCCGCATATATCTTCCATAATTCATTGGTTGATTGTTTTGCTTGTGAGAGTAAGCTACTGTAACATGATTTCTCCGCCTGCCGTATAATAGTTGTAAGTTTATTCTTATACTGTCGGTATTCTGTTTTATTGTGTTCATTTGGTCTATTGATATATTTCTTATACAACCTAGTCTTTGTTAAAATACTATTTCTAATGCCTTTAGTCATCCACTTTTTGTCCTTGAAGCGTTTAATTGACATTCTGGTAAGTGGGAAACATTTTAGGAAAATGGTGTCGTATTTGGTTACAAACATATCATAACATACATCCGTGTCCTTACATGTCATAATATTGTCCCAGTTTATATTCTCCAGTTCCCGATTGAAATTTGAAATATTATTTTCGCTATATATTCTCAGTTTAGGTCTGTCATTGGTGTCATGAGATTTGGATACACCTTTTATAATGATGAAGTTGGGTAAATGGTCTGATATATCTACAAACAGGTTTCCTGAAATTATATCAGTTTTCATGAACTTTAAAGGTCGATATATATTCATATGATCAATGAGAGTTGCAGAGTGATCTGTTATTCTTGTAGGCAGTGTGATACATGGTAACATATTTTCCCTTATTAACGTGTCCATGTATATCTTAGTTTGACACGAGTCCTGTCGTAAAAGATCAATATTAACATCACCACATATAATACAAATTTTACCTTCCTGCTTGATAATAGACAAGTTTGATCCAATAAGATCAGAAATAACGTGTGTGTTATAGTTTGGATGTCTATACATATTGCCAATCACAAAACTGACTCCATCTTTAATTATTTCAAGCCACAAATTGTCCAACCTAGGATTATGACATAACGTTAAGTCAAATCGTTCTTGGACGTACACGTCTTTCTTAATATAAACAGCAACTCCGCCTTTATTGTTATCTAGTGGTCCATGATAGTAGAAATTATATTCTTAGAATATATTCGCACATCTATCTTGGTTATTCATCCCTGCCTCAGTGATCGCAATTACATCAAATTTTATATTTATAGAGTCAATAGGTGCTTTAAGTAGATTGTAGTTTTTGAAAGAGCTTTGTAAGTTTATATGGATAACAGTTATTAGTCCTTCTGTTATGTGTATTGATTCGTTTAATTCGGTCAAATCATAATATTTACAGTTTAGTGATTTTGTCACTTCTTCAGATAATCCTTTATCAAGGCAAGGCTGCAAGTGATGTGTTTTTAAGAGTTCTGAAAATTTGGTTCTTGGGTGTTGGTATTCCGTAGTTAACTGGAGATTGGTCAACGTGCAAAATGGTAACAAATTCGCTATTTCCTTATTTTCACCCATTACTGTTGTTTTTGTCATATTAGTTAAAATACATTCTCTCAGCTTTGCTAGAATATATACTAGTAACCCTGAATGCAATTCATGTAGTACAATCATGTAACCTTTCATCGAAAACAATGTCTCAGTAGTTGGAGGAACGAATACACAAACAAAAAGTCAGATGACCACCACAGTTAGGGCATGTCGGCAGTCGAGGCGCTCAAGAGTAAATTGATTGTTATAATGTAGTGCGCCAGCACAGATGTCTGTCACCTATATGTGACTAGTCCACAGGCACAACGACGCCGTCTATTATAAGCTTGCCTCTGCGGAACACCGCACGCTTCCCCTCCGCGAAGGCTCGTTGCATCTGCGCACGTGCGCGTTTCTTTGTTTCGTAGTCCGCCTTCGTCATATCTTCTAGTACGTAAGTAGTAATAGAGGTTAAGTATGATGGACGTTGGATTAGTCGCGGTGCAAGCCCCATGTTAAGAGATAGGGATTTTCCGCTTCCGCCGCGACAAAGTTATGGATTATGCAAATGAGGTCGCCTCATTTGCATAAATGCCCTTATTTGGGCATTGTGAGCGTGGTTAGTTATACAGTTGACTAATCAGGAGTGAGCTAGGCATTGTGGGTAAAGTCGAATTGACCAATCAGGATCGAGCTGGGCCTTGTGGGCGTGGCTAATTATGCAAATGACCTTATATGGGCATTGTGTGCGTGACTAGTTATACAATTGATCAATCACGAGCGAGCTGGGCCTTGTGTGCGTGGTTAGTTCCGACCCCGGGCTAAAGTATAGGGAATTTTATCGCAAAGGTATCCGACCCCTTTTTGGGTTTTTATCCCATGTTAAAGCATAGGCGCTATTATCATAAAGGTGTGCGACCACTTTTTTGAATAAAATAAAATACACCAAACAGCATTTGAATATGTCACACACGAGATTGCTTGACCCGTAGGCCGAGGCTTCGCCAAGGGATCGACCCCTTATTTGGTTGACAATGACATGTCGAAAATGTGGTGTTATAATAAGGCGTTATGTGTAACAAAAGGGTTATAAATTCAACGGAGATCGTTTTGTCTGAAGTAATGTATACGAAATGTAGACTACATATAGGACTATGTTATATCAGGGCCTATAGCCTCGTTTTTTCGAACAGAGCGATCATTTTGGAATTAGACCTTTGATGTACTCGATATGTGTCTGGGCATGTTTGTTTGTTTGTTTGTTGATGTCATCAAACTGCTACGCACAGTAATTTTGTACCCGAGGTTGACTTGGTTAATCAGATAGCGCTTTGGTTAGCCATTGTTTTGAGCTTTCGTACTTGAATATAATCTCATCATTTGATGTTATGGTCATTGTCGTTATAGTGAGTGAAAAATTACCCTGTTAACTGGTATGAACCGGTATGAACTCGTAATGACTGCTCTGTGTCTGTGACTGTGTGTTGGAAGAACATCTCTATATTTGACCCGTGATAAAACATACGAGATATCAGTATTTGGACTTACCAACCATCGATATCCTGTTTGTAAACTGTTTTGATGGTGTATTTCCTGTTCAAGTCTCATCTATTTAAATAAACACGCTATGTGCGATGCACAATGGCGACTCGGTGGCCTTGAAACGAAAGATCCTATATCAATGACTTACTATATCGAGCACAGGGTATAAACAACCCAGTATATCCCTTTGAACTATAACATTAGCTAACATACAACTTTGTTCTTATACCGATATAGTTAATACTCTTTTGTGAGAATGTGGCTGGCTCTGAAAAGAACCGTTTAAATATAAACAACAAACAGCAGCGACGATAAACATCCGTTGAAGAGTTAAGCACGTCGTTAGTAAAGGGACAAAGGCAGTGCTGTGATATTCCGACATTCGTTGAATATATAAGCACGTCGGTAGTAAGAGAACGAAGGCAGTGACGAAATATATATCACACCACACTTCCTGACGAGATATATCAGCACACGCTAGGGTCTCTACACGGTAAATCTAGAAACAAAAACGGCTCTTTTCAGAGCCAACCCCATTTTCACAAAAGAGTATAATGCTAAATGAATTCGGATAAGTATGTCTGTGTATCGTTCAGTAGAGATGTCAGCCAGTTATGTATGTGTAGTTCAGTACACATACGTTAACCACTTATGTCTGTATACAGTTACGTATGTATGTGTAGTTCATTAGAGACGTTACATGGTAATGTCTGTGTATAGTTCACGAATAAACTGTGCAAACCATATCTTGGATCTTTACTGAATCCACAAAGCAAACTTTGACTAGTGAGAGGTACGAACCAATCATTCAAACAAATTTGTCTGACAATTGAAACATCAAACACTTATAACAACGAGTTGCAAGAACCAACCTTGTATGATTCTCTTCAGGTCACCGAATACAATTTTCTTAACCTATACGTATGTATGTATATATATATATATATATATATGTGCGAACCATGTTGTCAACTCGGCGGCCTTAACACCAAAGAGCCTATATCAAGGCAAGACGGTGCAGTGCTCGCAATCTACATTGTTCGAGGAAACTGAAGCGTTATGTTAGAACAGTACAGGTACATAATAACCTCCCAGATAAGATGTACCAGTATTTATATAGTTTACCGTATTAAGGATCAAGTGTACAAATGTCCATTAGAACGTTTTTATCTTTTTTCGTACTATAGTATTTAAATTCGTGCTTCTTCGGTAAAACCTTCCAAACTTGCTTCTGTCGTAAAACAACTAACCTGGCATGGGTAACCGAAAACGAACTCATAGATTCAACAGTTATGTTAACCACTTATGCCTATGTGTAGTTCAGTACAGATATGTTAACCACTTATGTATCTGTGTAGTTCAGTACAGATACGTTAACAAGTTATGTCTGTATAGTTATGTAGAGATGATAGCCACTTATGTCTGTGTAGTTCAGTTAATGTAATCAGACCAACTAGTGGTGCGAACGAAACACTATGCTTTGACCAACATGTGTCACGAAAACGAAACACTATGCTTTGACCAACATGTGTCACGAAAACGAAACACTATGCTTTGACCAACACGTGTCACGAATTGAACTTAGATCAACTAGACACATCACACGAGACTACGGATGACACATCACACGAGACTACGGATGACACATCACACGAGAGTACCGACGAGACAAGAGACGAGACTATGTCCGAGATATGTCACGAGACTATGACCGAGATATGTCACGAGACTATGACCGAGATATGTCACGAGACTACGGATGACACATCACACGAGACTACGGATGACACGTCACACGAGAGTACCGACGAGACAAGAGACGAAACTATGACCGAGATATGTCACGAGACTACGGATGCCACATCACACGAGACTTCGTATGACACGTCACACGAGAGTACCGACGAAACAAGAGACGAGACTATGACCGAGATACGTCACGAGACTACGGATGGCACATCACACGAGACAACGGATGACACATCACACGAGAGTACCGACGAGACACGAGTTGTACAAACGAAACACTATGCTTTGACCAACACGTGTCACGAATTGAACTCAGACCAACTAGTGGGACAAACGAAACACTATGCTTTGACCAACACGTGTCAC
>JAHLWY010006351.1:0-51989 GCA_020002185.1 Paraescarpia echinospica | reverse complement strand
TGCACATTTACATCTGATCCAAGTGAACAACCTTGCAAACTATTTACACTAGAAAAACATCTGGTCTGAAAATGGTTTGTGTGGAAATGTCGGCAGTACTGCACTAAGGTCACGCCTTGACGGCTTTGGGTTGTTACCTGCACACATTTATTGGTCTTCTTGTAATTCATTTAATAGGAAAGAACTGTTTACACATTACATTTTATTTGGATGCTTATCTCATGATGTTGTCTGACCCACAATTAAACATCCTCATATGACAGATTAGTGGAGCCAATTTGTGACTATGACCGTGTCATAGAATTGTTACCGATTCCACTTCTACAATTGGCTGGTGTAATTTCTGAAGCAGTAGCAAATCAGAGAACACAGCAACCTACACATGGGACTTGTGGCCATTCTTTAAAACACTACCCCCGATTGGTGCAAGCTAATAGCTGACACCCGCAGTTTCTAGACAAGTGACATAATCGCACCATAATTGGATATAAAGAAACCATTCGTAATGGCCCTTAATTTATTGAACATTTCATGAACTAATCACCTGCATAACATTTGGTATTCAACAGTTGCACAATAACTGCATTAGACTTGTATGGTACAAAAACATCATAAGTTCTTGAGTTCAGGTGATATGACTTTCGTTTGTGTAGTAAAGTGATATAAATTGACTTTGCTTGCATAAACAGGCTCATCTGTTAAATACCAACAGATATATGTATAACTCAGTAGAGCTCTAAGACAAATAATTGTTACAACTAATGCATTGAATAAGATGACGTGCACAAGTACAGCTGCACCTAAAACATCCTGTATAAAACATTAAGGGCAGAATAGCAGCCATAGAATGAGCAAGGCATGCTTCGATTAGAAACATACTTCACTTGTGCATCAACACACATCATTTCTTTACTGGCTGCCCCTACACATATCACACGGAGAAGAGACAAGACAGATACACTAACTCCTACTGATGAATACAATCAAATAAGACATACGACACTGCACAAGAACCAGCAATATTTTGTGCAATTCTCAAAATAGTGCCAGCTAACTTCAGACTTACATCCATACCGACCACAACATCAAAAGTTCAGACACAACAGAGATTCATGCACAGACTTGTGCCAGAAATTATTTATAGTTGTCTTGCAGAAAAGCTGGACATGAATATTATAATGCGCATTCTGTGTTTACTGTACATGTTTTAAGTCACAAAAGTATGATATGCATTCTGGTAGTGAAAAGTTATAGAAATACAACAAAATTTAAAACAACTGTTATTTATAACTTCATTGCATCAAGCACAGCTAAACAAAACTGGTTTCCTACTGGCCCATCATGCATTGAAGCAAATGTTCAGACACGCACAGGCACGCGCAGGTACGCGCCAGCACCCGCAAGCATGCGCTGACACACGCTGGCACGCACAGGCACGCGCAGACACACATAGATACGCAGAGACGCGCACTGATACGAGCAGACAAGCACGCACGCGCACGCGCGCACGCTCTCACACAAAAATATTGACATCATGTCATGACCTTGGATATACAACATGAAGTAAATAGCAACAGTGACTTCTGCGCTGATCTGTTGGTATATCACTCCAGAAGAAGGTATATCCACCAATACCTCCTAATGTCAGAAATACGTGCTTCACTAGATGCAATGACCCCCACCGATACGGTGTCACTTGTAAATATAATGTCGTGAGATAGTTAGTACTGGTGGTTGGTAATACGTCTACGACTTGTAGGTAGTGGTTATCAATACCATTGGGGCCGGCATGCTTGCTGTGAACATGTATATATGTTGTAATTTATGAGTTATGTATTGCTAAATAAAGCTAAATGTCATTAAGTTGGCCTATTTCAATCTACACTTGTCTTGCATTGTTGCTTTGCATAGGAGGATGTATGTGTCAGGGGCGCATACATATAAATATTATATCTTAATTGGTAGTTCCCTCGCTATATACTAAGGCAGTACGTCATTGTGATCATTTAAATGTGCTTGCTCTATCTAGCAGTGTTCGCACATCCATTGCGCGATGATCATTTTGCTTCCTTGTAAGTTTTAGATCCCAAAGAAATAAATGCTTGGAGAACGCGGCCCTAGTTTACCCAGGCGACGGCTAATCTGGTGTGAGGCTTCGTATATTTGTGAACCATTTGAACTGCGGGCAATTGTATTACTGTGATTGGAGGTTTTATTGTGACTGGTTTAACATTACTTCCACCACTCTCTCGATGATGTGAAACTGGATCCATCAGCAAGGACAGGCCAAGACGAGTGAGAGTCCTACACACTGTGAGTGATCGATCGGAAGAGCACGGCAGTTCTAACAGTCTACCGACCTTAAGTGCTACCATATGGCCAAAGAGCTTGAAACCACAACACAGTGATTGTTATTTGCCCAAAATTGAAAGATGGGTTTGTACAGCGACAGAGCTTGTCCATATCTCGATAGGCACTACACATTTCACCTCTGGGGCCCCATGCTGTTCCGAGATCCCCCATCTAACTAGCCTGGTGCGCCACGGTGACCAGTATCCGTCGGATACCTCGAGTAGGTTGTAATGGGAGTCTTGTTTCAGACGAGATAGGGTATGTTGTTCTCCTCTTGATCCTCTCCTTTCCACTCAAAACACAACTCAACCTTCCATTGACATTACGTTCCACTCACAACACACCTCAACCTTCCATTGGCATTACCTTCCACTAAAACACACCCCGACCTTCAGTTGACATTACATTCCACTCACAACACACCCCGACTTCCCGATGACATTACGTTCCAATCACAACACACACCAACCTTCCATTGACATTACGTTCCAATAACAACACACCGCAACCTTCCATTGACACTACGTTCCGCTCACAACACACCCAACCTTCCATTGACTTTACGTTCCACTCACAACACACCCAACCTCCCATTGACACTACGTTCCACACACAACACATTCCGATCTTTCATTAACATTTACCTTCCACTCACAACACACACCAATCTTCCATTGACATTACGTTCCACTCACAACACACACCAATCTTCCTTTGACATTACGTTCCACTTACAACACCCCCAACCGTTCTTTGATATTACGTTCAACTCACAACACACCCAACCTTCCATTGACACTACGTTCCACTCACAAGACACCCCGACCTTCCGATGACATTATGTTCCACTCACAACACATCCCAATCTTTTGATGACATTACGTTCCACTCACAACACATCCCAGTCTTCTGATGACATCACGTTCCACTCACAACACACCCCAATCTTCCGATGACATTACGTGATAGGAAGCGCAAGGCAATTGCACAGAAGCAACACTGCAAGAAAGAAATAAAAGTTTGCCATTTTGTTAACTAACTAATATATATGGGAACTGATCGCATATCCAATGTGGTATTGGTTCAGTTGGTATATTGTACAGGGACTGTATGTGTAATTATGGACGTTCTGCAGGAAAGAGTCAACATTGTCGCGATTGGAACATTACAAAATAATTATGTATGTCCATGAATTACAACAGACTGTGCCCCTCCCCTGCCAATAGAAGGGTTTTGCTTACAGACACAAGCTACAGACGAGCTACTGACGAAGAATCGATCACACACCTGGGCAAACTATTCACCTGTCGTGCGCACATGCAAGCCATTTGGTATCGAAGAGAACCAACCTCGTCGTTCTTCATGGTTTTAATGAGTGGATTATACTTGGATTTCCCACCGTCGAGCTCTACATAATGGTTAAACATTTGAAAAAGGCAAGGCTGTTTCGCAACTGTTCCGCAGTCAACAGGAGAATTGTATAGACCCTATGGACACTTTATTGGGTAAGTCACTTTTGCGAATTACTTCATGTTGTATATCCGAGGTATTACGCGTGTGCGTGCTTGTCTGCGCGAGTCTGCGCGTATCTGCTCGCATCGGTGTGCGTCTCAGCGCATCTGTGTGTGTCTGTGCGTGCCCGCGCGTGCCATCGCGTGCCATCGCGTGCCATCGCGTGCCATCGCGTGCCATCGCGTGCCATCGCGTGCCATCGCGTGCCATCGCGTGCTATCGCGTGTCATCGCGTGCCTGTGCGTGCCTGTGCGTGCCTGTGCGTGCCTGCGCGTGCATGCGCGTGCCTGCGCGTGCATACGCGTGCCTGCGCGTGCCTGCGTGTGCCTGCGCGTGTCTGCGCGTGCATGCGCGTGCCTGCGCGTGGCAGAGCATGGCAGCGCATGATTGCGGGTGGAGGCCCGTACTTGCGCGTGCCTGTGCGTGTCTGTGCGTGCCTGTGACCAACTTGCAGCAAACCAAAATCGTACCGTAAACATCACACCCACTTGAATAACAAAGAATAATATCTTGTGAACACGGACATTCTTTCATATTCATAATCAGGTGGTTTACCCCGGTTCAGTTTATTCATAAAACATAACTCAAACTAAATTTAGGCGATGCGTCTCTGGAAATTAGTACCTCTGGTTGATTCTGAACAGTACCATTGCCATTAATTGTGTTTGAGCTGACACAAACCCTTTGACATTTACTGTTGGCAATGCTAATAGAATGTGCTTCAGGTTGGTGTGTACATTTTGTTGTTTTCATGTTTGTTCTATTAACAATGAAGCTGGCTTTTTGCGCTCCGTGAGTAGAATAGTGTGAGGCGTTTTACTTCCATGAAGCAGTTCATGATTTAATTTTGATTCGGGTTCTGCTCTAGCTGTTGTTTGAAGTAACTGATGTTCCTGCTGATGCAAAATGGGTGCTTAGCACAAAGGCAACGGTCTCATCTTTTCGGGATCTAAAATTTGCTCGGTAATTTTATCCGTACAAATGTGAAACTACTTTTCCAATCGCCCTCTGTATAACGCGCATACGCATGCCCGCGTATCTGTACACGAAGTACTAAATTATTAGTGGACATAACATAATTATATATGTATGTATATTACTTACACAATTATAACCGATCGCTAGATGTCAGGTTACTGTTGTTTTCGGAATAGATCTAAGCACTGATGGATTCAATAATTTGAACCTTGAACTAGAAGCCACAAATGAAACATGAAACTGAAATTATTGAGTCGTGCAACGATGTTAATTAAACTTAGGGATTAGTTAGGGTGATAATTTATGTTGGTGAACATGTCGTTAAACTGAACATTTAGGGAAGCTGGGAAGTGATTTCCGTTGTCAATTAAGATGATGGAGTCAATTCGGAACAGGCATACTTCTTTTCCATTGAGGTATGTTGTCATCAGTAAAAGTGCAGGTTTTGAGAACATTATGAATAATTAGCTTTTTTGAGAAAAAATGCCATTTTCGCACACATCCAATATGTTGTTCATTTGGTAATTGAAAGGAAATGTTTATTGTATCGAAACCTGCGTCATTTTGATAGTGAAAGTGCCATGTTTGGGTCTTTGCTCTAATACTATGTCATTTTATAACACCCTTTCCCCTTTAGAAAACAAAATCGAGCCTAGTGAGGCTTGTATTTTTGTGGATAAAATATACTTGTTTAGTCATGCTGTGATTCTAATTGAACTCAGAGGGATCAGTTTGTTCAGTTTAACATTGTGTTAAGCTGTGGAAGTAAGTTATGTAGTCAATTCAGGTGACATACCCATCTATGAGCGAACACTTCCCCTATCCTGCTTTCTTAACCGGTAATTTATCACAATTAAAGTGTAAGTTTGAAATAATGCTCTGTTATAAAGAAATTTATATTTTAAAAACAAAATGCTGTTTGGGACATAGCTTCCGGTATACTATCTTTTTACAAGTGAGACAGGAAATTATAATGTTTAGCAACTTTCCCTTGTAACCGTGGAAGTGTCCTTTTGGGGACACTCCCCACTAATGTGTCCTTTTATAGCATAGTTTTTGCTGTTGACAATATAATGTAACTCTTGGACGTGCCATTTTGTTAAATAAATTGTCAATTTGTCTTTAAAAATATCCTTTGTTACCAAAGAACTTGCGGCATTGGAGAATAATTGGCAATTGTTATAACGATTTAGCTCCCCAACTTACGCCTTGTTATAAGACCTCGGTTAAGACTGTAACCCTTTTATAGACAGTTTGGTTCTGTTTGAAGCGGAAAGTGCCCGTTTATTGAGAATGTTTTCCTGTTTGGAATGGAAATGATAGTCCCGCGTAATTGCTCCAATATAGTTGTCGTTTTATTTTAGAAACAAAATTGCAATTTACCCTTACTGCAGTTTTTGAGACATGTCCACAAGTATTTGCCCTTTTATAGAGCAATTGGCCTATTTCTGTACGGACTTACATAACAACTACTTAATTGCCTTTTATGATAACGAAGATCAGGATATTACCTTCAATAAATTTATATTTTAAAGTTGGCTTGTTTTACCATTGAAAGGGTCTTTTGAGGACTTGCCCTTAATGGCTAAATTTGCACATTGTAAGATTTAAAAATACCCTCATAAAATCTATAATGTGTATATTACAAAGGATGATCTGGTAAAAAGAATAGAAACTGTGTAAAGATTGGGGTTAGCGGCAATGCCACGGTTTTGCATGTAAAAAACGTCCTATATGTAAACAGTCATTCGCATATTACGTCACGATTAATGGTGGGGTTCTCCAGATCAGCATAAAAAAGCGTATTAGGAGGGTCTACGGGCAAGCGTTACGAAACGTTTAAAAACAATTCCTTGAATTCAAACATGGATAACTCCGTTCCATGTTTAGGCTTAAAGCCAAATTGGCTAGGAGTGTATTTATCTGCATCAGTATATTACGTTGACCGATCAATCTTGATCATCAAACAACGGTTGGTTTATTGTTAGAGGAAACAAAAAAGAGACGAAAAAGAAAACATACGAAAGACCAAAAGTATGAGAGAGAAAAGAGACACAAAATATATAAAACTGTCGTTGTGTTTTTTATGTATCAGGTCTAGGCCAATTCGGAAACCGTAGCGGTCCCCGAAGATAAACCCCATCGCGTGAATGCGTCCAACAATCCTGATCTGGTCGCATGCCAACACGGAGTTATCCAATATAGCTTCTATTACGTAACAAACCCTGCCGAGCGGGCGCTTCTGTCAATGCACCTGGAAATTTGTAAAAGCATGAGGTGAACAACCAGCGTTAAACAACCGCCACTCTTAATGTGGAAGGAGCGCAGTTGCCTTCAGGTGTAGCAGTACCAGTATTGTAATATCGCCAGACTACCGGACAAAACAGACGTCTAGCAGGGTTTGCATTTCCCGGATGATTGGAGCAGAAACACGCACTATGGAAGGTTGGTTAGTAGATGTTGTATTGTCGCGCGAGATCAAGGACAAATCAGACACACAGCTATTCACACGCAGAGACAGACAGCCAGACAGATTTACACACACGCTCTATTGTGATGTCTATTGAACATCTTGCCAGTCTCAATACAGATATACATACGCGTGTTCGATTAAGTAAGTTAGTATGGAATTATCAATGTATTAGAAACAAATCTTATTGTATTGTTACTTACAACACAATTATATGTAATAGTTGAAATATTTAATAACGAAACGCACCACGGGGGAGTAAACTGGCCGTAGCCAACCGTGACTATTTAAGACGTAAACATTTAGAATTAGAAACATATGTTCTCACTTCAACACTCCCCGTTTCCAATTCACCATCACTACTGTGCTGTGCTGTACCGTAAAGAATTGTACTATACTGTACTGTATTGTACTGTACTGTACTGTACTGTACTGTACTGTATTGTACTGTACTGTACTGTACTGTACTGTATAGTACTGTACTGTACTGTACTGTACTGTATTGTATTGTACTTGAACCGTTGTTATGATATATTTGGTACGAGGCCACTGGGTCGTTGTAGCATTTAATGCACTTTATCATGCATATAATATGTATATAACAAAATACTATCTATTGTATTTATTGTTATGTTATTGCGTATATACGCACGTACGTGTTGCACACATGATAACAATTTATTCACACTGTTGATCTCATAAACAAACAACCGGCGCCGACATTGTGTGCGCCATCTTGTGAATCACCCATTCTAATAACATGACTATCCATCAATCTTCATAGATCAGAATACATGTAATAGTAATACTATTTTCATGTTATCGCAATTATATACAAGTATGTGTTGCACGCATGATAACAATGTCATAACATTCTTGATCTAGACTAAACAACCGATCAATCGGCGCTGGCACTCTGTCCGCCATCTTGGAGTTGCTCACTTCCGTCATAGGCATAGCTCAGAATACATATAATAGATTACTAATAATATTTACGCCTCGTATACATAAGTTTACTGCATCATATCATGTAACATAACATATGACCAAAGTTTTAGTACTATTCTAACGAATCAATATCTTCACTAGGTGTAGATATGCAAGATTAATTAAAATTGAACTTCACACCACAATTCTGCCGGTTTGTGTCGGGCAGGGTTTAAAAGCAGGGAAATGTTATATTTTAATTGCAGCTTGACGTGCTCAATATATAGGGTTATACCAAACCGGTTATGGGAAACCCGGACGGCCTGGGATCCGGTATTTCTCTCCCCTGCAGGGTACTTCCACACGGTGTGGGTCAGCTGTGAGAGATAAGGCTGTGACACTACTCTCCAGGGTAGTGTTGTAAGAAGCTCCCGAAGCGAGATCCCGAGCCGATCATTGGTACAGTTAGCTCTGTATCATAGGCAGTACGACTCCAGTGTCTTCCACTTCCTGATTCTCTCTTTTTTCTTGCAAACATAAAATTAAATCTTACTGGGCCATTTTCAAGACCTGAAAAGTAACTGAATAACATTGAATTAATGTTCCACATAGTGTTTGTCTACGTTTTGTTTTTCGAGGAATGGTGCCAAGCCACGAAAGCAGCATTATTATAATTCATCTATCATGTGACATAAAAATGATAATACCATACGTTTCTAGATATAATATGTAAGATTAATTAAATTCGAAGTTCACACCCACAATTGGTGTCTGTGTCTGCCATGGTACAAAAGCAAGTAAACTGTTTATACTGGTTGTGACTTGATGTGCGCCAACATTAATACGATTATATATTACGTGGTATGGATGACCACACCGGTTTGGAATGCCGGGGCCTAGGGGCCACTATAATTCTCCTTTGAGGTGTCACTACCAACCTGTAATTGGTCAGCTGTGAGGGATCAGGCTGTTAAAAATCTTCGAAAGACGCCGATGCGATGTCCCGAACTTATACGTAGCACTGTTAGTTCTGTTCAATAAGCAGTATGACACCAGTGTCTTCCACTTCCAGATCTCTATTTTGTCTTGCTTGGTGCCATTCATGGTTTGTCTTATTATTATTATGAATGCTGCAATTAATATGTTAGTACATAAAAAAAACTTTAATATCTCTGAAAGCGGGATTAATATAATTAATTGATGTGATAGTTATGGACTTGCTACACATAATATAAATTTAAATAAATTATAACTAATCCTGTGGCTAATTCTTCCCTGTGTTCCTATATAGATTGAAATTGATGTTTTGATATATCACCTCATAATTATCCATGTATTTCGCTGACATATTGTGACTAGATATGATGCGAAAACACAGTTGTATCATCCACATTCTACAGTGTCTAGTTAAAATCACACAACACAAAAAAATTAGCATCACGCTTGTGTGAGTATATTGGTTGACGTATACGCTATCCATTTTTAAAGTGTTATTTGACATAAGGAAAACAGAACAACTAAAGATTATGTTTCATATTGGTAAATACTACAACATGTGCCAGTGTAACAGTCATTACTTACTCAGTCATTACTTACTTGGCTGTTCCTACTAGGATACATGTGCACGTCTTTGAATGTCACATTTTCTGAACAAAACAGACACACTACGTGAGTGTTGGACAACCATTTTGACTGAGCGTGATTCCACGGAAGAAATGTTCAAACAACAGTTGGCAGCCTAGTCCATAGAAAAGTGGGTTTATATGTTTGATCACATTGTTTCTATGTATTGTATTATACATTTTTGTCAGATTATATAAATTTATTAGTAACAATAGAAAATACATTTGTGACTCATTGCTAGCTGTTAGAATCTGTGTTGGAAAATAAATTGGCCAGGCCACCGAAAATGTTCCCGTACCAAATTTTGGTAAGCATATTAAACGATGTTCTAATACTCTCATTTCCAAATGTTCCTGACAGCGGAAATATATTAGCGTACCAATATGGCAATTCAGTGCATAACCAATAAAATTCACCACAAATACAACGTTTTTACAATAGCAGCGATTTGGCACTTTTTTCTGCATGTGACGGACATCATGTGCCAAATTATATTTCGTATATCAGCCATACCATTAAATACAGTCAAATTGTATTACAGTAATTGTATCGACTACAAGATTACTTCACCAGGCATTTTTGCAAGAAACGTAAAAAGTGTGTAGCGTATATTGACCGAACAGTTGCTTGGTTGATACGAGTTTATGTACACAAAATATACGCATATTGCGGGTTATATGTTATAGGAGTAACAATTTCAAAAACCTCATCATAAACACAGTAGATATGATGTCCGTCACTCACTTTCAACAAAAACGATTGTGACTACCAATATAATTATTTGTCATCATAATGAAAGCTCACAAGCAGATGTATTCATCATGGCCCAAGGGATAAATGTTCATTAGGCATCTATGAATACAAGTGCACCTACAATTGAGGTGCACATGTGCGTCTTTGTAGACGAACATTGTAGACACTATGCAACTCATGTATACGTTCTTTAATCATGTGCAACTTTGTAGACGAACATTGTAGAAACTATGCAACTCATGTATACGTTCTTTAATCATGTGCATCTTTGTAGACGAACATGGTAGACACTATGCAACTGATGTGTACGTTCTTTAATCATGTGCATCTTTGTAGACGAATAGTGTAGACACTATGCAACTCATGTATACGTTCTTTAATCATGTGCATCTTTGTAGACGAACATTGTAGACACTATGCAACTCATGTATACGTTCTTTAATCATGTGCGTCTTTGTAGACGAACATTGTAGACACTATGCAACTCATGTATACGTTCTTTAGTCATGTGCGTCTTTGTAGACGAACATTGTAGACACTATGCAACTGATGTATACTTTCTTTAATCATGTGCGTCTTTGTAGACGAACATTGTAGACACTATGCAACTCATGTATACTTTCTTTAATCATGTGCGTCTTTGTTGACGAACATTGTAGACACTATGCAACTGATGTATACTTTCTTTAATCATGTGCGTCTTTGTATACGAACATTGTAGACACTATGCAACTCATGTATACTTTCTTTAATCATGTACGTCTTTGTTGACGAACATTGTAGACACTATGCAACTGATGTATACGTTCTTTAATCATGTGCGTCTTTGTAGACGAACATTGTACACACTATGCAACTGATGTATACTTTCATTAATCATGTGCGTCTTTGTAGACGAACATTGTACACACTATGCAACTGATGTATACTTTCATTAATCATGTGCGTCTTTGTAGAAGAACATTGTAGACACTATGCAACTCATGTATATTTTCTTTAATCATGTGCGTCTTTGTAGACGAACATTGTAGACACTATGCAACTCATGTATACTTTCTTTAATCATGTGCGTCTTTGTAGACGAACATTGTAGACACTATGCAACTCATGTATACGTTCTTTAATCATGTGCTTCTTTGTAGACGAACATTGTAGACACTATGCAACTCATGTATACGTTCTTTAATCATGTGCATCTTTGTAGACGAACATTGTAGACACTATGCAACTGATGTATACGTTGTTTAATCATGTGCATCTTTGTAGACGAACAGTGTAGACACTATGCAACTCATGTATACGTTCTTTAATTATGTGCATCTTTGTAGACGAACATTGTAGACACTATGCAACTCATGTATACGTTCTTTAATCATGTGCGTCTTTGTAGACGAACATTGTAGACACTATGCAACTCTTGTATACGTTCTTTAGTCATGTGCGTCTTTGTAGACGAACATTGTAGACACTATGCAACTGATGTATACTTTCTTTAATCATGTGCGTCTTTGTAGACGAACATTGTATACACTATGCAACTCATGTATACTTTCTTTAATCATGTGCGTCTTTGTTGACGAACATTGTAGACACTATGCAACTGATGTATACTTTCTTTAATCATGTGCGTCTTTGTATACGAACATTGTAGACACTATGCAACTCATGTATACTTTCTTTAATCATGTACGTCTTTGTTGACGAACATTGTAGACACTATACAACTGATGTATACGTTCTTTAATCATGTGCGTCTTTGTAGACGAACATTGTACACACTATGCAACTGATGTATACTTTCATTAATCATGTGCGTCTTTGTAGACGAACATTGTACACACTATGCAACTGATGTATACTTTCATTAATCATGTGCGTCTTTGTAGAAGAACATTGTAGACACTATGCAACTCATGTATACTTTTGTTTAATCATGTGCGACTTTATAGACGAACATTGTAGACACTATGCAACTGATGTATATTTTCTTTAATCATGTGCGTCTTTGTAGACGAACATTGTAGACACTATGCAACTCATGTATACTTTCTTTAATCATGTGCGTCTTTGTAGACGAACATTGTAGACACTATGCAACTCATGTATACGTTCTTTAATCATGTGCGTCTTTGTAGACGAACATTGTATGAACTCATGTATACGCAACTGATGTATACGTTCTCTAATCATGTGCGTCTTTGTTGACGAACATTGTAGACACTATGCAACTGATGTATACTTTCTTTAATCATGTGCGTCTTTGTATACGAACATTGTAGACACTATGCAACTCATGTATACTTTCTTTAATCATGTACGTCTTTGTTGACGAACATTGTAGACACTATGCAACTGATGTATACGTTCTTTAATCATGTGCGTCTTTGTAGACGAACATTGTACACACTATGCAACTGATGTATACTTTCATTAATCATGTGCGTCTTTGTAGACGAACATTGTACACACTATGCAACTGATGTATACTTTCATTAATCATGTGCGTCTTTGTAGAAGAACATTGTAGACACTATGCAACTCATGTATACTTTCTTTAATCATGTGCGACTTTATAGACGAACATTGTAGACACTATGCAACTGATGTATATTTTCTTTAATCATGTGCGTCTTTGTAGACGAACATTGTAGACACTATGCAACTCATGTATACTTTCTTTAATCATGTGCGTCTTTGTAGACGAACATTGTAGACACTATGCAACTGATGTATACTTTCTTTAATCATGTGCGTCTTTGTAGACAAACATTGTAGACACTATGCAACTCATGTATACGTTCTTTAATCATGTGCGTCTTTGTAGACGAACATTGTAGACACTATGCAACTGATGTATACGTTCTCTAATCATGTGCGTCTTTGTTGACGAACATTGTAGACACTATGCAACTGATGTATACTTTCTTTAATCATGTGCGTCTTTGTATACGAACATTGTAGACACTATGCAACTCATGTATACTTTCTTTAATCATGTACGTCTTTGTTGACGAACATTGTAGACACTATACAACTGATGTATACGTTCTTTAATCATGTGCGTCTTTGTAGACGAACATTGTACACACTATGCAACTGATGTATACTTTCATTAATCATGTGCGTCTTTGTAGACGAACATTGTACACACTATGCAACTGATGTATACTTTCATTAATCATGTGCGTCTTTGTAGAAGAACATTGTAGACACTATGCAACTCATGTATACTTTCTTTAATCATGTGCGACTTTATAGACGAACATTGTAGACACTATGCAACTGATGTATATTTTCTTTAATCATGTGCGTCTTTGTAGACGAACATTGTAGACACTATGCAACTCATGTATACTTTCTTTAATCATGTGCGTCTTTGTAGACGAACATTGTAGACACTATGCAACTCATGTATACGTTCTTTAATCATGTGCTTCTTTGTAGACGAACATAGTAGACACTATGCAACTGATGTATACTTTCTTTAATCATGTGCGTCTTTGTAGACGAACATTGTAGACACTATGCAACTCATGTATACGTTCTTTAATCATGTGCGTCTTTGTAGACGAACATTGTAGACACTATGCAACTGATGTATACGTTCTCTAATCACGTGCGTCTTTGTAGCCGAACATTGTAGACACTATGCAACTCATGTATACTTTCTTTAATCATGTGCGTCTTTGTAGACGAACATTGTACACACTATGCAACTGATGTATACTTTCTTTAATCATGTGCGTCTTTGTAGATGAACATTGTAGACACTGTGCAACTCATGTATACTTTCTTTAATCATGTGCGTCTTTGTAGACGAACATTGTTGACACTATGCAACTGATGTGTACTTTCTTTAATCATTTGCGTCTTTGTAGACGAATATTGTAGACACTATGCAACTCATGTATACGTTCTTTAATCATGTGCATCTTTGTAGACGAACATTGTAGACACAATGCAACTCATGTATACGTTCTTTAATCAGGTGCGTCTTTGTAGACGAACATTGTAGACACTATGCAACTGGTGTATACTTTCTTTAATCATGTGCGTCTTTGTAGACGAACATTGTAGACACTATGCAACTGATGTATACGTTTTTTAATCATGTGCATCTACAACGCTTTAGTAATAAAATCTTATTGACCACAAGGAAAATAAAAATATTTTGTTTCACACTTCATATATCTACGCACAGTTGAGCTGAACTGATCATGTCGATACGTTATGATGCTGGAAAAACTCGCGCAATGATAATGTACACTCACTGAATATGAAAGTTTGTGTAAATATGCACATTGAAATGATCACAACAACTTTCGTGACGGACATAACGGCCATTTGTGCACGTGACAGACATATTACAAGTCACATTGCATGTGAGACACTAGGTATACATTAATATATAGAGGTAGTAAAGTAAATTTTGAGTTTAATATGGCTAAGCTGAAGGAAATCTGAACATGATGTCCCTCATGAAATTGTCATTAAAACAGGGACAGGATGTTTGAACATCCACAGATATATGCCATTTAAAGATAACCAATTATAATATTGAAAATTCATATGTGTTTCTGAGGATATGTCTCTTACAGTTAGCCTGAAATTAGAAGTATATAGTAATATGTCTTAAAATAATGACCATGAGACAAGAGGAAGGTAGTGAATTTGAAATGGAAACATTTTCCGTGGCCTGACCCAAGTACTTTGTGTGAGTTATTTGTCTAACCATTTTGTTGAGTTGTGCAGTTTATAGCAAATATATGTCCCAGTGTCGTGTGTGGCAGGTTCAAATCCTGCCTGTGTTCAGCATCCAAACACAACAGGTTGTGCACATACACTGATTCCATTCAACAACTTCAGCCGCATTTTATAACAACACCGAATTGCATGGATATTTTATTTCCATCTATATGGGAAACTATAGACGAAATAAGCATGATACTTTTAAATAATTATATAAAAAATAAACATTCCTATGCTGTTCTATTCTACACGGCATTTCAACAACCTGTGAAAACCTATACTGAGTAGTGAACGACTCTCCTCCAGAGGACGCCACAGTTTGGTCATCATATAGGAACTAGTGGGTCCAATGATACAGTGTATGCACTGCCTACACTGTCTGCTCGGCGTCTCTCACACGCCTGACTGGGAAGCAAATCCGGCCGCTGGGAACAGGATCTACTCGGTTAGAGTTAGAAATAAGTAATGGAATGTTGTTGTCAAGGCAATGGCATATTAACAGTAAGGGATATATGTTCTCTCAATACACGAAACAGATATTAACAGGTATTACTCGATCTAATTTTCGATAACACTTGTTTACTATGTATTAGTTAAACTGTTCCTGTAAACTTGGAACGCGCCAATACATTGTAGGAATATAGAAATGGCAATAAACAAGTGGTGTGTGGGGTACCTTACACTCTCTAGAACAACGATGCTGTTATTCTAATCAGTATCAGTACTGTTGGCATCGGCGCTAGGGTTTTACATCAGGACAGCAGTCATATATTACAAGCATTTAAGCCTAGCCCCCTCAGTGGGCAACAAATCAATGACATCGGTTATTACCAGTGTTTGAAATATGCGATAGCGGGTCGTCACTAACCACTTACTTTGCGGTCGGGTCAGTAACCTTTCTGTGTTATTGGTCCGTGTGACTGCCTACTTTTCCGAGGACATTACACCGTTTTTTAGCAGTAAACATCAGCTTGTCGTCAGAAATGGCCACCAGAAATCACTGTTTACATAAAATAAGGTGTTAATATAAATGCATTTTTACACTCGGTATAGCCCCATTTCCTTTGTCGTTTTTATAGTTGAATAAGCTCCTGAAACGAATGTACGGTAACGTACTCACTATCCAAATAGACTATGCTCTTCGTGTTGATTGGAAAACGCCGCCAATGTAAAAATCTGCCTGGGAAACTGTTGGAAAAATGCCGTAAACTCTCACAAGCGTTATCGACATTTCCGTGAGATCTGGCTGCAGAATCCACGCATAGAACACTTCATATAAGAAGTCGCGAAGACCACACATCATGACCAGGACCCAGAAGAGTGTGGCTCCTTAGGCGTGGGAACAGTGAGGGTAGGGGGGGGCACAATTGCTCTCTCTCGAATTTCTCCGGGGGGTAGACATATGGTTGTGCCCCCCTCCCAGTAATAGGCGGCACGGAGGCGAAAAAATGGTCTCCGTCTTCGGTTGCTATAATTTCAACCGAGACAGCGTAAAGAAGGTGGAGAAGGCAAATAGACATCAGCGGCGCGATGGAAAAAGAAAATTTTCAACAGCACTGTCTCCCCCCGATTTTTTCTTTCAGACCTATTGTTTTGCAGGTCATTACTAAACAATAGGTTTGTGCCATTGATAAAACGCGGACCAGTAGCTTTGCTACCTTTTTTAAGTTGTCGGTTCGGTTGACTAGCACCTTTCTAAGATAAAGTGCAATTTTGTAAGAGTGCTATTTCTCGACTACAGCAAAGCATTTGATGTAATTAACCATGATATACTAATACAGAAACTGATTGCAATGGAAGTACCACCACACCTGGTCCGATGAATGGCAGCGTTTTTACTAGACCGCGAACAGAGAGTAAAAATCGGCGACGCCATGTCAAAGCCAGGCTACCATAATGGGGGCGTTCCCCAGGGAACTTTGTCATGACCAAAACACTTTGTGGTTCATATAAATGATTTGCACAAATCTTGTCCTATATTTAAATATATTGACGATTGCACTATATTTGAAATATGCAAACAAAGTATGATATCAGTTATACAGGAATCTGCCAACATTATTGAGCGGTGGTCTAGTAATAATGATATTCGCATCAATACGAGTAAGACAAAAGAAATGGTTAGATGTTTCGGGAAAGGTAGAACATTTGTAGAATCTCTGCCGTATATTGATATAAATGGGACAGATATTGAGAGAGTTTCTCAAGCAAAAGTTCTCGGTGTAACTATATCATCGGATTTAAGTTGGAATGGGCATGTACATGAAATAGTATCAAAGGCAAGAAAGAGAGTGTATATGATCTATCTGTTGAAACGTGCTGGTATCAACAGATAGATTGGTTATACTACACGTATCTGTGATTAGACCAGTAGTTGAATATGCCTGCCCGGTATTGCACAGAAACTTGCCTAAATACGTATCGGACAACATCGTGCTTTCAACAAATTTTCGCCACTACCAGTATGTATACCATCCAATGACTTACACCTTTCACAGTAAAAAAATGCACATTAATCGTCTGATACAATTTACATTTTGACACTAGTCGCAAGAACAAACATTCACGCTCACATTTAATTGTGGGAGCAGAACCATATGTCTGCCCCCCCACAAAAATGTCAGTGTGCAGCTGCCCCCTTTGCCCCCTTCCTGTTTCCGCATCTATATCCTCAGGACTGCTGAAAGCGCTTTACACTTTAATCCCTGGCAGACCTCTTCAATCGAACACCATCTCGACTTCTCGGTGAACGATTCAGCCAGTTATTGCGCGAAGACTATTCACACACAAATATCCAACAGGTACTCGTTTATAGAAAGTTCGACACGGGATCACAGAATTCGATCCCATGTACTCTCGATTGAGAGTGCTGTGCTCTAGACGCTGCGCCACCTCGCTACAAGACGAACCCCTCCAGAACCCCTTATTCAGGGTTGCTATATTGGGCAACAAACATAAGTAGGTAGCACGTACGCACAAAATAGTTTGTTAGGGGTGAATATAATTTAGCCCCCTAATATAAAGTGAAGGGGTGTGCATTTATCGGTGCAGTTTGAAGTTTTTGTTGAACCTGAAGGTGTTTTCTGGCAAACCCCAAGAGGATTGCAAATCGAGGTTTTTGGAGAGCCTGGTTTTATTGGCGATTCTAAACGGTGGGTACAGGTCGAAGTTTTTGTTGAGCCTGACGGTGGGTAATTTTTGCGAACCTCAAGGGGGGTGCAACTGGAGGTTTGTGGTAAGCTTCAAAATATGTTGAAGGTCGCCGAAAGATATGACCCGACAACGGCGGAGGCGGAATGGTGCTGAAGCTCCGGCACAGCCCACCTACCGCGCCTATGATATTATTATGCAACTTCGTGATATTGTGTTTCCTGTAGCCTAACATTATGAAAATAAGGATTTGTAAGACTAATTCACTAACCTTTCTGGAGTGACACCCTGAAAATATATTGAAAATAGAAATACACATTTATGTCGCGACTAAACTTAGATTATCATAATGTGCTTATATATACTAATATAAACACGTTGTGATAATCGTAATTTATTATATTAAGTAGAATGATTTAACAAGATTTAACAAGATTGCCATCCAGAGAATTAACTCTAGATGGCAGGTGGACAAGGAAGCCCTTTGGCTTATCGCGAGTCCAACCCTTTTATCTACATATATCCAGCCCTTCTGAGGTATGTGTCGATTGTATTTTTAAACATATTCACACTACTAGCATCCACACAATCATCAGATAATCTGTTCCATTCATTCACAGTCCTTTGTGAAAATGAGAACTTTCTCACGTCTAATCTACACTGCTCCTTTACTAATGTAACTTAATGTCCTCTAGTCTTTCTATCTTTCTTAACTGAAAAAAAACATATTTCTATCAATATTTTCATAACTATTCAATATTTTAAACATTTCTATCTGATCTCCTCTCAATTTCCTGGTCTCTAGTGTTGTTAAACGACATTCTTTTAGGCGTTTTTCATAACTAAGATCCCTCAGTTTTGGTATCATTTTAGTCGCTCTCCTCTGTACTCTTTCTAACATATCTATGTCCTTCTTGCGGAATGGCCTCCACGCTTGAATACAATATTCTAAATGAGGCCTAACTATTGTTTTGTACAGCGGTATTATTAGTTCTTTTTCTTTGTATGCTATATTTCGCCTAATCAATCCAAGGATTTGATTTCCTTTTGAAGCTGCAATTCCACACTGCTCAAAAACCTTCATGTCAGCACTAATTGTCAGCCCTAAGTCTTTTTCTTTTACAGTAGTATTTACTACAGTTCCCCCCATTGTATATTCTACATATTCGTTCCCATGTCCTGTGTGAAGACATTTACATTTCCCAAAATTGAACAACATTTGCCACTTTTCAGACCATTTGATCAACCTGTCAAGATCATCCTGTAAATGCTGTCTATCTCCATCACTTTTAATATTTCTAAACACTTTTGTATCATCTGCAAATTTCAACACCTTGCTAGCTATATCATCGTCCAAATCGTTAATATATATTAAGAATAATATAGGTCCCAGTACTGATCCCTGTGGAACCCCACTCAAAACTGATTTCCAGTTTGAAGCATCCCCATCAACAACTACCCGCTGTTTTCTGTCAATCAGCCATTTTTCTATCCAGTTAATTATACCATTTCCTATGCCATGGGCCTTTAGTTTAAGCAGTAATCTCTGATGTGGCACTTTGTCGAAAGCTTTTTGAAAATCTAAGTAGATGATATCTACTGGTGATCCATCATCTACCCACTTAGTGATATCTTCCAAAAAACATAACATATTCGTTAAGCATGACCTCGCTTTTAGAAACCCATGTTGAGATGGGTTTATCAAGTTATGTTTAACAAGAAAATCCACCATGTGATCTTTAATTAGTCTCTAATAATTTACAAATCAACGATGTTAAACTAACTGGTGTATAATTATTTGACTTGTTTCTCGAACCTTTTTTGAATAACGGTATAAT
Source organism: Paraescarpia echinospica (assembly GCA_020002185.1). Classification (NCBI taxonomy): domain Eukaryota; kingdom Metazoa; phylum Annelida; class Polychaeta; order Sabellida; family Siboglinidae; genus Paraescarpia; species Paraescarpia echinospica. The sequence goes on along the minus strand of JAHLWY010006351.1, from coordinate 31,637 downwards.
GTTTGCTTCTTTCCATTCTAAAGGAACCACTCCCTCTTCTAATGACAAGTTGAAAACTGTTGTAAGCGGTATGCTAATTTGTTCTACAATTTCCAATAGTAGTTTGGGTGGAATACCATCCACTCCAGGTGATTTATTTTCCTTCATAGCCCTGATTTTCTTAGCTACCATTTCTGGGGTTACAATTAATAGTCTTAAATAGTCTGATTCTGCCCCCTTGAACTTAGCCTCTGGTACTGGCAGTGAACTAGTGTCTTCTCTGGTAAACACTGAACTTAAATACTCATTTAGGTCTTCTGCCATTAAGAATCCTTCTAATATTATATTTCCAGCACTATCTTATAGAGGACCGACCTTATCCTGAATTTTCTGTTTGCTTCGAACATACGCATAAAAACTCTTGCTGTCATGTTTTATATTACAAGCTAATTTATGTTCATAGCTTCTCTTTGAATTTCTAATTTCAGCTGTAGCTTGGTTTAGTGCTTCTTTATAAATGTTGTAGTCTTCGTCATTTCCAGTACGTCTATATGACTTCCACATCATTTGTTTATAATTAATTTTTCTAATGGCTTCTTTCGATAAGTATTTCTTTCTGGTCCGTTTCCTTTGTTTTTTGAAGGGAACAAATTTATCTACGATGCACTCTATTTCATTCTTTAAGATATTCCAGCATTCTGTTGCTGTCTTATTCTTCAGTGTATTATTCCAGTCTATCTTTGCTAAATATTTCCTCATTTCCTTATATCTTCCTTTGTGGAAATTTCTCCTGAACTGCTTTTTATTATTTCTTTCTGATTTTACTTTGATGGTAAAATGTATCTGGTTGTGATCACTACTTCCCAGAGGCTCACATAATTTAACATTGTCAACTAATTCATTCTGTGAGGACAAAACTAAGTCTAACACATTCTCTCCCCTGGTTGGTTCTAGCACATGTTGAGAAAGGAAACTATCTTGTACTAAAACTAAACATTTGTGGTCCTCACTACCCATACTCTGTAGAGATTTCCATTTTATATGCCCATGGTTGAAATCCCCCATAATAACACAGTCCCGTTTGCTCACTTCCCATATAGCGTTTTGTATTTTTTCATTCTCTTCTATGCTTATGTTTGGACTTCGTTAAAACTAATCCAACCGTTAACGTTGACTTTCCTTTAACTATGTTACACCAAACAGCTTCTTCGCAATCTGCTTCTCTGTCTAATTTTATTTCATAAGCCAGGATAGATTCTTTAATATATAAAATAACTCCACCTCCCCTTCTTCCTATTCTATCTTTCCTAAACATTACATATCCTGTCAGTCCCAATTCGGCATCTGATACTTCGGTGGTTGCCCATGATTCGGTTATACCTATTATGTGAGGGTCAATATCTTCTACCATAATGTTTAGTTCATTTCTTTTGTTTACTATACTCCTTGCATTTAAACAAACACATTTATATCCAGCTTCAGAACAGTTTTCCAGACTGTTCTTTGCTTAATTATTTTTGCTGTCTTTATCTATGCCTCCAGTTTCAGGCTTCTCTGCGAGTCCCCCCTGCGAATTTAGTTTAAATAGATGCAACCTGTCCCACTGTCAACAGATCTCAGGAGATTCTCTGAGAATACTGGTGCCCCCTTTCCACTTAGATGGAGGCCATCTCTCATGTACATATCTTCTCTCCCAACAAAGTACCCCCATAAATCTATGAATCCCACGCCCTCTTCTTCACACATCTGCTTTGATGCTTTCATCCTACGGTTTTCAATCATGTTACTCAAGCCAAATTAGAATGCTAGAAATTTATGAAGACGAAAATGTTTCTACCTAGGGCCCACAAAACGTAATATTGTGTAGTGTAACCAGTTACATTGTATGTGCAGTGCAGCTTCCTGTGTGGTAATGTCCATTTTGTAATGCGGGCAAGATGGCGTCACCACATATACACATGCACGTGCTTCAGTGTATGCACATATTCTATCCATTAGAAGCCAGACGTTTTGACATCGCATTCGTTCAACCGCACCAAGCTCATACCTATGCTATTTTATGAGTTGATTCTAAATGAATACGTCGCGGTAAAAGTTAACTGGACACGCGACAATGTTTCTCACTCGGTGTACCGCATCCGCCAGGTACCACACAGGCCACTGTCCACATAGCGACCGTCGGAGATGATCTAGCACACAACTGGACTGACCAGATGAAACGTGGTGTCTGAAGAAAACATCAACTGAGAATACTCAAAAGAAACAAAGTAATACACTTTGAAGTAACTACCTGTACATGTTTTACTTGTGATAATGAAACTTTATGGACAAGCCAGTGGCAGATGGTAGGGACACATATAGACATACCGTAGTTGAACATTGTAATTGCCATTAACGTTGCTAAATGTGCTACATTTAATTGTAAAAATTCACATGCACGGACACGGCCACGCACGCGAACACGCATTAGCACGCACGCTTATACAAACACGCACGCGCACGCGCGCACACACACACACACCACACACACACACACACAGGAACACACGCACACACGAACACACGCATATATAGTTAGATGATTTTACATATTTTCTCCGGATGAAAACTACGACTGTGTTACCATTGTTCCGAAATGTTAGGTGTATGTAGCATGAATGTTTGTTTAGGTCGATACAGCAGCGATGATATGTCGCACTTTTCATGAATAGAAGAAGCTTTTCTGGACATCGGAACAGAACCGGGTAAGTTTATATAATATATCAGAGTATTACTGCATTGCAAAGCCACCGTTACAGCCGTGATAATAATTGTGAACGATCTTATAAGAACGAAGGCAAAGTGCGCGCGACAAAGCTGTAGTATCAAATAATAGGTACTTAATTAAACTTGGCAATTATTTCCAAAATAGAACTATCAGAATTTTACAGCATAATTAATTATTAATTTTTGGTTGTTTTAGCGAGGACAGGTCAGTGTTAGTGTGTGTGTGTGTGTGTGTGTGTGTGTGTATGTATGTGTGTGTGTGTGTGCGTGCGTGCGTGCATGCCAGCGAGCGAACATGCGGGCGAGCATGCGGGCGTGTGTGCGTGAATGTGTGTATGTGACTGGACTGTGTGTGCATGTATGCGCGCGTGTATGTGTGTGTGTGTACGTGTGTGTGTGTGTGTGTGTGTGTGTGTGTGTGTGTGTGTGTGTGTGAGCGCTTGCATGCATTCGTGATTGTGTGTCAGTGTGAATGCATGTGTGTTCACGCGCGAGTGAATGCGTAGCAGTGCAACTCTTATTGTACTACACAATTTGTGTTTATGCATAGCTTAAGATAATAACCATAACATACAGCTATGTATTCACACGTTTAAACAGACGTGGCTCGCCTACATGGAGGAAGACCTTTGGGCCATGTAACCATTCAGTTTTGGGAAATGTAAATGCCTCCACACAGGACATGGCAACGAGGTTGTAAAATAAACAATGGGGCGGTACTGTACTAAGTACTACTCTAACAAAAAGACTTAGAGTTAACCGTTAATGCTCATATGAAGGTTTCAGAGCAGTGCGGAATTGCAGATTCAAATGGACATCAAATCCTTGGATTAATTAGGCGAAATATAGCGTATAAGGAAAAAGAACTAAAAATATCGCTGTAAAAAACAATGTGAGGCCTCATTCAGAGTAGTGTATTCAAGCTTGGAGGCCACATTGCAGGAGAATATAGATATGCTAGGAAGAGTGCAGAGGAGAGCAACTAACATTACACCAAAACTGAGTGATCTTAGTCACGAAATAGACTAAAAATGTGGTTTAACAACGCTAGAGACCAGGAGATTGAGAGGAGATCAGATAGAAATGTTTAAAATATTGAATGGTTATGAAAATATTGATAGAAATATGTTTTTCTCAGTTAAGAAAGATAGACGGACTAGACGACAAGAAGTTACATTAGCAAAGGAGCAGTATAGATTATATATAAGAAAGTTCTCATTTTCACAAATGACTGTAAATGAATGGAACAGATTATCTGCTGATTATGTGGGTGTAAGTAGCGTGAATATGTTTAACAATAAAATCGACACATACCTCAGAAGGCGGGATACACATAGATAAAAGGGTTGGACTCTCAATAAGCTAAAGGGCTTCCTTGTCCACCTGCCATCTAGAGTTAATTCTCTGTGTGGCAATCTTGTTAAATGTTGTTAAATCTTGTTAAATCCATCGGCGGACGAACTCGACTATGTGTTATAAAACGAACTCTTGCCATTCATAACTGGACATCCTAGGTGACATTCATCTGCTAGCAGTGCAGTGGTGACATAAAACATCCACGGTGTTATAAACAGCTACGACATTCTTCCAATAATAAACAAGGTCGCGAGGAACCAGGAGCAAGTTACCAGTTTTGGTGGAGACTATGTGTCCAGTGCGTCAATGGATCTACCGACCTCTCTCTATGAAAGTACTGAACTCCAGATACAATTTCTATTTTGTGCTATTAATTATTCACAAGCAAATTTCAATGAAACGAATAGCATTGGTGCGATGTGTGCTTTTGGCGAAGTGAAATAAGGTTTGATTTAAAGGCGTCGTTGGAATTACGATATGCAGTAACATTTGCGGTGGTATTTAATTAACGGTATCAATAAGATAGTGGAAGCAACAACGGCGGTAACCATAACATCAACCAAGACTTCGAAAACAAAACGAAATACTGACAATGGCTCAAAGACTGTTAGTCAATATCAGTCAGTAGTCAATACAAGTAACCAATTTAGATTAAAATAAAATAAAACCAACCTCTATGCAAAATTGCGCTGTTTCTCGGTAAATAAAATAGTAGCAGAAATGCGAAAATAATATTTCTAAAGCCACCTAACATGCCGGTAGTAGCATGTCAGCAACTGATTGCGTCTGTATTTCAGTCTGGGAGCGAGGTCTTCTGACGCGGTCGGGGGCCAAGAACGAGTTTCAACCACTGTTTGTCGAGTCCGCACGCGACGTTGCCCTCACGCAATCGGGGGCATTTGGAGAGTTTCATCGGCAGATGGTGGCCTCAGTTGAAGGCACAACTTCCTCCGGAGCTCTTTCCTGGGCAGCGACATCCAAACAAACTCATCGTCGACAAATGCCAAACAACTGTCTATTTAGGTAGGTCGATTTAGGGAACCTGGCCGTCGTTACGAATGTAAGGCATATACAAGTGTACATTAAGCATGAATGTTTTTGTGGCAGATTAAAACAATATTATATTTCAGGGGTGCCTCAGTCTGTTGGAGGTGAAAATTGTGAGCGATCAGTTTTCAGGAGGTTTTCTTGGAGTCAGTATATCATTTGATCGAACAGTGAACATGACATAAAGAAGGTCCAACACACTGGTAAGGATTCTGAAATTACAACAACGATTTTCATATGCATAGTCATGTGGCGATACACAAACATGTCAGTGCTGCAATACAATGTATAGGCATCATCAGGGGGCAAGATACAGAAACTGTAAGAGGATGGCGATCAACGCACTAGTTGAGCAGATGTGTGAGGAAGAGGGCGTGGGATTCATAGATTTATGGGGGTACTTTGTTGGGAGAGAAGATATGTACATGAGAAATGGCCTCCATCTAAGTGGAAAGGGGGCAGCAGTATTCTCAGATAATCTGCTGCGATCTGTTGACAGTGGGACAGGTTGCATCTATTTAAACTAAATTCGCAGGGGGGGACTCGCAGAGAAGCCTGAAACTGGAGGCATAGATAAAGGCAGCAAAAATAATTCAGCAAAGAACAGTCTGGAAAACTGTTCTGAAGCTGGGTTTGTTTAAATGCAAGGAGTATAGTAAACAAAAGAAATGAACTAAACATTATGTTAGAAGACATTGACCCTCACGTAATAGGTATAACCGAATCATGGGCAACCACCGATATATCAGATGCTGAAATAGGACTGACAGGATATGTAATGTTTAGGAAAGATAGAATAGGAAGAAGGGGAGGTGGAGTTATTTTATATATTAAAGAATCTATCCAGGCTTATGAAATAAAATTAGACAGAGAAGCAGATTGCGAAGAAGCTGTTTGGTGTAACATAGTTACAGGAAACTCAACGTTAACGGTTGGATTAGTTTATCGAAGTCCAAACATAAGCATAGAAGAGAATGAAAAAATACAAAACGCTATAAGGGAAGTGAGCAAACGGGACTGTGTTATTATGGGGGATTTTTATCATGGGCATATAAAATGGAAATCACTACAGAGTATGGGTAGTGAGGACCACAAGTTTTTAGTTTTAGTACAAGATAGTTTCCTTCATCTACTTAGATTTTCAAAAAGCTTTCGACAAAGTGCCACATCAGACTAAAAGCCCATGGCATAGGAAATGGTATAATTAACTGGATAGAAAAATGGCTGATTGACAGAAGACAACGGGTAGTTGTTGATGGGGAGGCTTCAAACTGGAAATCAGTTTTGAGTGGGGTTCCACAGGGATCAGTACTGGGATCTATATTATTTTTAATATATATAAACGATTTGGACGATGATATAGCTAGCAAGGTGTTGAAATTTCCAGATGATACAAAAGTGTTTAGAATGATTAAAAGTGATGGGGATAGACAGCATTTACAAGATGATATTGACAGGTTGATCAAATGGTCTGAAAAGTGGCAAATGTTGTTCAATTTTGGGAAATGTAAATGCCTTCACACAGGACATGGGAACGAATATGTAGAATATACAATGGGGGGAACTGTACTAAGTACTACTGTAAAAGAAAAAGACTTTACAGAGGAGAGCGACTAAAATGATACCAAAACTGAGGGATCTTAGTTATGAAAAACGCCTAAAAGAATGTCGTTTAACAACACTAGAGACCAGGAGATTGAGAGGAGATCAGATAGAAGTGTTTAAAATATTGAAAGGTTATGAAAATATTTATAGAAATATGTTTTTTTCAGTTAAGAAAGATAGAAAGACTAGAGGACATGAAGTTACATTAGTAAAGGAGCAGTGTAGATTAGACGTGAGAAAGTTCTCATTTTCACAAAGGACTGTGAATGAATGGAACAGATTATCTGATGATTGTGTGGATGCTAGTAGTGTGAATATGTTTAAAAATAAAATCGACACATACCTCAGAAGGGCTGGATATATGTAGATAAAAGGGTTGGACTCTCGATAAGCCAAAGGGCTTCCTTGTCCACCTGCTATCTAGAGTTAATTCTCTGGATGGCAATCTTGTTAAATCTTGTTAAATCATACTACTTAATATAATAAATTACGATTATCACAACGTGTTTATATTAATATATATAAGCACATTATGATAATCTTAGTTTAGTCGCGACATAAATGTGTATTTCTATTTTCAATATATTTTCAGGGTGTCACTCCAGAAAGGTTAGTGAATTAGTCTTACAAATCCTTATTTTCATAATGTTAGGCTACAGGAAACACAATATCACGAAGTTGCATAATAATATCATAGGCGCGGTAGGTGGGCTGTGCCGGAGCTTCAGCACCATTCCGCCTCCGCCGTTGTCGGGTCATATCTTTCGGCGACCTTCAACATATTTTGAAGCTTACCACAAACCTCCAGTTGCACCCCCCTTGAGGTTCGCAAAAATAACCCACCGTCAGGCTCAACAAAAACCTCGACCTGTACCCACCGTTTAGAATCGCCAATAAAACCAGACTCTCCAAAAACCTCGATTTGCACTCCTCTTGGGGTTTGCCAAAAAACACCTTCAGGTTCAACAAAAACTTCAAACTGCACCGATAAATGCACACCCCTTCACTTTATATTAGGGGGCTAAATTATCTTCACCCCTAACAAACTATTTTGTGCGTACGTGCTACCTACTTATGTTTGTTGCCCAATATAGCAACCCTGAATAAGGGGTTCTGGAGGGGTTCGTCTTGTAGCGAGGTGGCGCAGCGTCTAGAGCACAGCACTCTCAATCGAGAGTACATGGGATCGAATTCTGTGATCCCGTGTCGAACTTTCTATTAACGAGTAGCTGTTGGATATTTGTGTGTGAATAGTCTTCGCGCAATAACTGGCTGAATCGTTCACCGAGAAGTCGAGATGGTGTTCGATTGAAGAGGTCTGCCAGGGATTAAAGTGTAAAGCGCTTTCAGCAGTCCTGAGGATATAGACGCGGAAACAGGAAGGGGGCAAAGGGGTAGCTCCCCCTGACATTTCTGTGGGGGGCAGACATATGGTTCTGCCCCCACCATTAAATGTGAGCTTGAATGTTTGTTGTTGCGACTAGTGTCAAAATGTAAATTTTATCAGACGACTAATGTGCATTTTTTTACTGTGAAAGGTGTAAGTCATTGGATGGTATACATACTGGTAGTGGCGAAAATTTGTTGAAAGCACGATGTTGTCCGATACGTATTTAGGCAAGTTTCTGTGCAATACCGGGCAGGCATATTCAACTACTGGTCTAATCACAGATACGTGTATTATAACCAATCTATCTGTTGATACCGGCACGTTTCAGCAGATAGATCATATACACTCTCTTTCTTGCCTTTGATACTATTTCATGTACATGCCCATTCCAACTTAAATCCGATGATATAGTTACACCGAGAACTTTTGCTTGAGAAACTCTCTCAATATCTGTCCCATTTATATCAATATACGGCAGAGATTCTACAAATGTTCTACCTTTCCCGAAACACCTAACCATTTCTTTTGTCTTACTCGTATTGATGCGAATGTCATTATTACTAGACCATCGCTCAATAATGTTGGCAGATTCCTGTATAACTGATATCATACTTTGTTTGCATATTTCAAATATAGTGCAATCGTCAATATATTTAAATATAGGACAAGATTTTTGCAAATCATTTATATGAACCACAAAGTGTTTTGGTCATGACAAAGTTCCCTGGGGAACGCCCCCATTAGGGTAGCCTGGCTTTGACATGGCGTCGCCGATTTTTACTCTCTGTTCGCGGTCTAGTAGAAACGCTGCCATTCATCGGACCAGGTGTGGTGGTACTTCCATTGCAATCAGTTTCTGTATTGGTATATCATGGTTAATTACATCAAATGCTTTGCTGTAGTCGAGAAAAAGCACTCTTACAAAATTGCACTTTATCTTAGAAAGGTGCTAGTCAACCGAACCGACAACTTAAAAAAGGTAGCAAAGCTACTGGTCCGCGTTTTATCAATGGCACAAACCTATTGTTTAGTAATGACCTGCAAAACAATAGGTCTGAAAGAAAAAATCGGGGGGAGACAGTGCTGTTGAAAATTTTGTTTTTCCGTCGCGCCGCTGATGTCTATTTGTCTTCTCCACCTTCTTTCCGCTGTCTCGGTTGAAATTATAGCATCCGAAGACGGAGACAATTTTTTCGCCTCCATGCCGCCTATTACTGGGAGGGGGCACAACCATATGTCTACCCCCGGAGAAATTCGAGAGGGAGCAATTGTGCCCCCCCCTACCCTCACTGTTCCCACGCCTAAGGAACCACACTCTTCTGGGTCCTGGTCATAATGTGTGGTCTTCGCGACTTCTTATATGAAGTGTTCTATGCGTGGATTCTGCAGCCAGATCTCACAGAAATGTCGATAACGCTTGTGAGAGTTTACGGCATTTTTCCAACAGTTTCCCAGGCAGATTTTTACATTGGCGGCGTTTTCAAATCAACACGAAGAGCATAGTCTATTTGGATAGTGAGTACGTTACCGTACATTCGTTTCAGGAGCTTATTCAACTATAAAAACGACAAAGGAAATGGGGTTATACCGAGTGTACAAATGCATTTATATTAACACCTTATTTTATGTAAACAGTGATTTCTGGTGGCCATTTCTGACGACAAGCTGATGTTTACTGCTAAAAAACGGTGTAATGTCCTCGGAAAAGAAGGCAGTCACACGGACCAATAACATAGAAAGGTTACTGACCCGACCGCAAAGTAAGTGGTTAGTGACGACCCGCTATCGCATATTTCAAACACTGGTAATAACCGATGTCATTGATTTGTTGCCCACTGAGGGGGCTAGGCTTAAATGCTTGTAATATATGACTGCTGTCCTGATGTAAAACCCTAGCGCCGATGCCAACAGTACTGATACTGATTAGAATAACAGCATCGTTGTTCTAGAGAGTGTAAGGTACCCAACACACCACTTGTTTATTGTCATTTCTATATTCCTACAATGTATTGGCGCGTTCCAAGTTTACAGGAACAGTTTAACTAACACATAGTAAACAAGTGTTATCGAAAATTAGATCGAGTAATACCTGTTAATATCTGTTTCGTGTATTGAGAGAACATATATCCCTTACTGTTAATATGCCATTGCCTTGACAACAACATTCCATTACTTATTTCTAACTCTAACCGAGTAGATCCTGTTCCCAGCGGCCGGATTTGCTTCCCAGTCAGGCGTGTGAGAGACGCCGAGCAGACAGTGTAGGCAGTGTATACACTGTATCATTGGACCCACTGGTTCCTATATGATGACCAAACTGTGGCGCCCTCTGGAGGAGAGTCGTTCACTACTCAGTACAGGTTTTCACAGGTTGTTGAAATACCGTGTAGAATAGAACAGCATAGGAATGTTTATTTTTTATATAATTATTTAAAAGTATCATGCTTATTTCGTCTATAGTTTCCCATATAGATGGAAATAAAATATCCATGCAATTCGGTGATGTTATAAAATGCGGCTGAATTTGTTGAATGGAATCAGTGTATGTGCACAACCTGTTGTGTTTGGATACTGAACACAGGCAGGATTTGAACCTGCCACACACGACACTGGGACATATATTTGCTATAAACTGCACAACTCAACAAAATGGTTAGACAAATAACTCACTCAAGTACTTGGGTCAGGCCACGGAAAATGTTTCCATTTCAAATTCACTACCTTCCTCTTGTCTCATGGTCATTATTTTAAGACATATTACTATATACTTCTAATTTCAGGCTAACTGTAAGACACATATCCTCAGAAACACATATGAATTTTCAATATTATAATTGGTTATCTTTAAATGGCATATATATGTGGATGTTCAAACATCCTGTCCCTGTTTTAATGACAATTTCATGATGGACATCATGTTCAGATTTCCTTCAGCTTAGCCATATTAAACTCAAAATTGACTTCACTACCTCTATATATTAATGTATACCTAGTGTCTCACATGCAATGTGACTTGCAATATGTCTGTCACGTGCACAAATGGCCGTTATGTCCGTCAAGAAAGTTACTGTGATCATTTCAATGTGCATATTTACACAAACTTTCATATTCAGTGAGTGTACATTATCATTGCGCGAGTTTTTTCAGCATCATAACGTATCGACATGATCAGTTCAGCTCAACTGTGAGTAGATATATGAAGTGTGAAACAAAATATTGTTCTTTTCCTTGTGGTCAATAAGATTTTATTACTAAAGTGTTGTAGATGCACTTGATTAAAAAACGTATACATCAGTTGCATAGTGTCTACAATGTTCGTCTACAAAGACGCACGTGATTAAAGAACGTATACATCAGTTGCATAGTGTCTACAATGTTCGTCTACAAAGACGCACATGATTAAAGAACGTATGCATGAGTTGCGTAGTGTCTACAATGTTCGTCTACAAAGACGCACATGATTAAAGAAAGTATACATGAGTTGCATAGTGTCTACAATGTTCGTCTACAAAGACGCACATGATTAAAGAAAGTATACATGATTTGCATAGTGTCAACAATGTTCGTCTACAAAGACGCACATGATTAAAGAACGTATACATGAGTTGCATAGTGGCTACAATGTTCGTCTACAAAGACGCACATGATTAAAGAAAGTATACATGAGTTGCATAGTGTCTATAATGTTCGTCTACAAAGACGCACATGATTAAAGAACGAATACATGAGTTGCATAGTGTCTACAATGTTCGTGTACAAAGACGCACATGATTAAAGAACGTATACATGAGTTGCATAGTGTCTACAATGTTCATCTACAAAGACGCACATGATTAAAGAAAGTATACATGAGTTGCATAGTGTCTACAATGTTCGTCTACAAAGACGCACATGATTAAAAAACGTATACATGAGTTGCATAGTGTCTATCATGTTCGTCTACAAAGACGCACATGATTAAAGAACGTATACATGAGTTGCATAGTGTCTACAATGTTCGTCTGCAAAGACGCACATGATTAAAGAAAGTATACATCAGTTGCATAGTGTCTACAATGTTCCTCTACAAAGACGCACATGATTAAAGAAAGTATACATCAGTTGCATAGTGTCTACAATGTTCGTCTACAAAGACGCACATGATTAAAGAACGTATACATGAGTTGCATAGTGTCTACAATGTTCATCTACAAAGCCGCACATAATTAAAGAAAGTATACATGAGTTGCATAGTGTCTAAAATGTTCGTCTACAAAGACGCACATAATTAAATAACGTATACATGAGTTGCATAGTGTCTATCATGTTCGTCTACAAAGACGCACATGATTAAAGAAAGTATACATGAGTTGCATAGTGTCTACAATATTCGTCTACAAAGACGCAAATGATTAAAGAACGTATACATGAGTTGCATAGTTTCTACAATGTTCGTCTACAAAGACGCACATGATTAAAGAAAGTATACATCAGTTGCATAGTGTCTACAATGTTCGTCTACAAAGACGCACATGATTAAAGAACGTATACATGAGTTGCATAGTGTCTACAATGTTCGTCTACAAAGACGCACATGATTAAAGAAAATATACATAAGTTGCATAGTGTCTACAATTTTCGTCTACAAAGACGCACATGATTAAAGAACGTATACATGAGTTGCATAGTGTCTACAATGTTCCTCTACAAAGACGCACATGATTAAAGAAAGTATACATCAGTTGCATAGTGTCTACAATGTTCGTCTACAAAGAAGCACATGATTAAAGAACGTATACATGAGTTGCATAGTGTCTACAATGTTCATCTACAAAGACGCACATAATTAAAGAAAGTATACATGAGTTGCATAGTGTCTACAATGTTCGTCTACAAAGACGCACATAATTAAATAACGTATACATGAGTTGCATATTGTTTATCATGTTCGTCTACAAAGACGCACATGATTAAAGAAAGTATACATGAGTTGCATAGTGTCTACAATTTTCGTCTACAAAGAAGCAAATGATTAAAGAACGCATACATGAGTTGCATAGTGTCTACAATGTTCGTCTACAAAGACGCACATGATTAAAGAAAGTATACATCAGTTGCATAGTGTCTACAATGTTCGTCTACAAAGACGCACATGATTAAAGAACGTATACATGAGTTGCATAGTGTCTACAATGTTCGTCTACAAAGACGCACATGATTAAAGAAAATATACATGAGTTGCATAGTGTCTACAATTTTCGTCTACAAAGACGCACATGATTAAAGAACGTATACATGAGTTGCATAGTGTCTACAATGTTCGTCTACAAAGACGCACATGATTAAAGAAGGTATACATCAGTTGCATAGTGTCTACTATGTTCGTCTACAAAGAAGCACATGATTAAAGAACGTATACATGAGTTGCATAGTGTCTACAATGTTCGTCTACAAAGTCGCACATGATTAAAGAAAGTATACATGAGTTGCATAGTGTCTACAATGTTCGTCTACAAAGACGCACATGATTAAAGAAAACATACATGAGTTGCATAGTGTCTCTACATTGTTCGTCTATAAAGACGCACATGACTAAAGAAAGTATACATGAGTTGCATAGTGTCTACAATGTTCGTCTACAAAGACGCACATGATTAATGAAAGTATACATCAGTTGCATAGTGTGTACAATGTTCGTCTACAAAGACGCACATGATTAAAGAACGTATACATCAGTTGCATAGTGTCTACAAGGTTCGTCAACAAAGACGTACATGATTAAAGAAAGTATACATGAGTTGCATAGTGTCTACAATGTTCGTATACAAAGACGCACATGATTAAAGAAAGTATACATGAGTTGCATAGTGTCTACAATGTTCGTCAACAAAGACGCACATGATTAAAGAAAGTATACATGAGTTGCATAGTGTCTACAATGTTCGTCTACAAAGACGCACATAATTAAAGAAAGTATACATCAGTTGCATAGTGTCTACAATGTTCGTCTACAAAGACGCACATAATTAAAGAAAGTATACATCAGTTGCATAGTGTCTACAATGTTCGTCTACAAAGACGCACATGACTAAAGAACGTATACATGAGTTGCATAGTGTCTACAATGTTCGTCTACAAAGACGCACATGATTAAAGAACGTATACATGAGTTGCATAGTGTCTGCAATGTTCGTCTACAAAGATGCACATGATTAAAGAACGTATACATGAGTTGCATAGTGTCTACAGTGTTCGTCTACAAAGATGCACATGATTAAAGAACGTATACATGAGTTGCATAGTGTCTACAATGTTCGTCTACAAAGATGCACATGATTAAAGAACGTATACATGAGTTGCATAGTGTCTACAATGTTCGTCTACAAAGACGCACATGTGCACCTCAATTGTAGGTGCACTTGTATTCATAGATGCCTAATGAACATTTATCCCTTGGGCCATGATGAATACATCTGCTTGTGAGCTTTCATTATGATGACAAATAATTATATTGGTAGTCACAATCGTTTTTGTTGAAAGTGAGTGACGGACATCATATCTACTGTGTTGATGATGATGTTTTTTGAAATTGTTACTCCTATAACATATAACCCGCAATATGCGTATATTTTGTGTACATAAACTCGTATCAACCAAGCAACTGTTCGGTCAATATACGCTACACACTTTTTACGTTTCTTGCAAAAATGCCTGGTGAAGTAATCTTGTAGTCGATACAATTACTGTAATACAATTTGACTATATTTAATGGTATGGCTGATATACGAAATATAATTTGGCACATGATGTCCGTCACATGCAGAAAAAAGTGCCAAATTGCTGCTATTGTAAAAACTTTGTATTTGTGGTGAATTTTATTGGTTATGCACTGAATTGCCATATTGGTACGCTAATATATTCCCGCTGTCAGGAACATTTGGAAATGAGAGTATTAGAACACCGTTTAATATGCTTACCAAAATTTGGTACGGGAACATTTTCGGTGGCCTGGCCAATTTATTTTCCAACACAGATTCTAACAGCTAGCAATGAGTCACAAATGTATTTCCTATTGTTACTAATAAATTTATATAATCTGACAAAAATGTATAATACAATACATAGAAACAATGTGATCAAACATATAAACCCACTTTTCTATGGACTAGGCTGCCAACTGTTGTTTGAACATTTCTTCCGTGGAATCACGCTCAGTCAAAATGGTTGTCCAACACTCACGTAGTGTGTCTGTTTTGTTCAGAAAATGTGACATTCAAAGACGTGCACATGTATCCTAGTAGGAACAGCCAAGTAAGTAATGACTGAGTAAGTAATGACTGTTACACTGGCACATGTAGTATTTACCAATATGAAACATAATCTTTAGTTGTTCTGTTTTCCTTATGTCAAATAACACTTTAAAAATGGATAGCGTATACGTCAACGAATATACTCACACAAGCGTGATGCTAATTTTTTTGTGTTGTGTGATTTTAACTAGACACTGTAGAATGTGGATGATACAACTGTGTTTTCGCATCATATCTAGTCACAATATGTCAGCGAAATACATGGATAATTATGAGGTGATATATCAAAACATCAATTTTAATCTATATAGGAACACAGGGAAGAATTAGCCACAGGATTAGTTATAATTTATTTAAATTTATATTATGTGTAGCAAGTCCATAACTATCACATAAATTAATTATATTAATCCCGCTTTCAGAGATATTAAAGTTTTTTTATGTACTAACATATTAATTGCAGCATTCATAATAATAATAAGACAAACCATGAATGGCACCAAGCAAGACAAAGTAGAGATCTGGAAGAGGAAGACACTGGTGTCATACTGCTTATTGTACAGAACTAACAGTGCTACGTATAAGCTCGGGACATCGCATCGGCGTCTTTCGAAGATTTGTAACAGCCTGATCCCTCACAGCTGACCAATTACAGGTTGGTAGTGACACCTCAAAGGAGAATTATAGTGGCCCCTAGGCCCCGGCATTCCAAACCGGTGTGGTCATCCATACCACGTAATATATAATCGTATTAATGTTGGCGCACATCAAGTCACAACCAGTATAAACAATTTACTTGCTTTTGTACCATGGCAGACACAGACACCAATTGTGGGTGTGAACTTCGAATTTAATTAATCTTACATATTATATCTAGAAACGTATGGTATTATCATTTTTATGTCACATAATAGATGAATTATAATAATGCTGCTTTCGTGGCTTGGCACCATTCCTCGAAAAACAAAACGTAGACAAACACTATGTGGAACATTAATTCAATGTTATTCAGTTACTTTTCAGGTCTTGAAAATGACCCAGTAAGATTTAATTTTATGTTTGCAAGAAAAAAGAGAGAATCAGGAAGTGGAAGACACTGGAGTCGTACTGCCTATGATACAGAGCTAACTGTACCAATGATCGGCTCGGGATCTCGCTTCGGGAGCTTCTTACAACACTACCCTGGAGAGTAGTGTCACAGCCTTATCTCTCACAGCTGACCCACACCGTGTGGAAGTACCCTGCAGGGGAGAGAAATACCGGATCCCAGGCCGTCCGGGTTTCCCATAACCGGTTTAGTATAACCCTATATATTGAGCACGTCAAGCTGCAATTAAATTATAACATTTCCCTGCTTTTAAACCCTGCCCGACACAACCCGGCAGATTTGTGGTGTGAAGTTCAATTTTAATTAATCTTGCATATCTACACCTAGTGAAGATATTGATTCGTTAGAATAGTACTAAAACTTTGGTCATATGTTATGTTACATGATATGATGCAGTAAACTTATGTATACGAGGCGTAAATAATATTAGTAATCTATTATATGTATTCTGAGCTATGCCTATGACGGAAGTGAGCAACTCCAAGATGGCGGACAGAGTGCCAGCGCCGATTGATCGGTTGTTTAGTCTAGATCAAGAATGTTATGACATTGTTATCATGCGTGCAATACATACTTGTATATAATTGCGATAACATGAAAATAGTATTACTATTACATGTATTCTGATCTATGAAGATTGATGGATAGTCATGTTATTAGAATGGGTGATTCACAAGATTGCGCACACAATGTCGGCGCCGGTTGTTTGTTTATGAGATCAACAGTGTGAATAAATTGTTGTCATGTGTGCAACACGTACGTGCGTATATACGCAATAACATAACAATAAATACAATATATAGTATTTTTTTATATACACATTATATGCATGATAAAGTGCATTAAATGCTACAACGACCCAGTGGCCTCGTACCAAACATATCATAACAACGGTTCAAGTACAATACAATACAGTACAGTACAGTACAGTACAGTACAATACAATACAATACAATACAATACAGTACAGTACAATACAATACAATACAGTACAGTACAATTCTTTACGGTACAGCACAGCACCGTAGTGATGGTGAATTGGAAACGGGGAGTGTTGAAGTGAGAACATATGTTTCTAATTCTAAATGTTTACGTCTTAAATAGTCACGGTTGGCTGCGGCCAGTTTTCTCCCCCGTGGTGCGTTTCGTTATTAAATATTTCAACTATTACATATAATTGTGTTGTAAGTAACAATACAATAAGATTTGTTTCTAATACATTGATAATTCCATCCTAACTTACTTAATCGAACACGCGTATGTATATCTGTATTGAGACTGGCAAGATGTTCAATAGACATCACAATAGAGCGTGTGTGTAAATCTGTCTGGCTGTCTGTCTCTGCGTGTGAATAGCTGTGTGTCTGATTTGTCCTTGATCTCGCGCGACAATACAACATCTACTAACCAACCTTGCATAGTGCGTGTTTCTGCGCCAATCATCCGGGAAATGCAAACCCTGCTAGACGTCTGTTTTGTCCGGTAGTCTGGCGATATTACAATATGCACGAATCCCAGTTTAACTGGTACTGCTACACCTGAAGGCAACTGCGCTCCTTCCACATTAAGAGTGGCGGTTGTTTAACGCTGGTTGTTCACCTCATGCTTTTACAAATTTCCAAGTGCATTGACAGAAGCGCCCGCTCGGCAGGGTTTGTTACGTAATAGAAGCTATATTGGATAACTCCGTGTTGGCATGCGACCAGATCAGGATTGTTGGACGCATTCACGCGATGGGGTTTATCTTCGGGGACCGCTACGGTTGCCGAATTGGCCTAGACCTGATACATAAAAAATACAACGACAGTTTTATATATTTTGTGTCTCTTTTCTCTCTCATACTTTTGGTCTTTCGTATGTTTTCTTTTTCGTCTCTTTTTTGTTTCCTCTAACAATAAACCAACCGTTGTTTGATGATCAAGATTGATCGGTCAACGTAATATACTGATGCAGATAAATACACCCCTAGCCAATTTGGCTTTAAGCCTAAACATGGAACGGAGTTATCCATGTTTGAATTCAAGGAATTGTTTTTAAACGTTTCGTAACGCTTGCCCGTAGACCCTCCTAATACGCTTTTTTATGCTGATCTGGAGAACCCCACCATTAATCGTGACGTAATATGCGAATGACTGTTTACATATAGGACGTTTTTTACATGCAAAACCGTGGCATTGCCGCTAACCCCAATCTTTACACAGTTTCTATTCTTTTTAACAGATCATCCTTTGTAATATACACATTATAGATTTTATGAGGGTATTTTTAAATCTTACAATGTGCAAATTTAGCCATTAAGGGCAAGTCCTCAAAAGACCCTTTCAATGGTAAAACAAGCCAACTTTAAAATATAAATTTATTGAAGGTAATATCCTGATCTTCGTTATCATAAAAGGCAATTAAGTAGTTGTTATGTAAGTCCGTACAGAAATAGGCCAATTGCTCTATAAAAGGGCAAATACTTGTGGACATGTCTCAAAAACTGCAGTAAGGGTAAATTGCAATTTTGTTTCTAAAATAAAACGACAACTATATTGGAGCAATTACGCGGGACTATCATTTCCATTCCAAACAGGAAAACATTCTCAATAAACGGGCACTTTCCGCTTCAAACAGAACCAAACTGTCTATAAAAGGGTTACAGTCTTAACCGAGGTCTTATAACAAGGCGTAAGTTGGGGAGCTAAATCGTTATAACAATTGCCAATTATTCTCCAATGCCGCAAGTTCTTTGGTAACAAAGGATATTTTTAAAGACAAATTGACAATTTATTTAACAAAATGGCACGTCCAAGAGTTACATTATATTGTCAACAGCAAAAACTATGCTATAAAAGGACACATTAGTGGGGAGTGTCCCCAAAAAGGACAAATGTCCGTGTTCACAAGATATTATTCTTTGTTATTCAAGTGGGTGTGATGTATACGGTACGATTTTGGTTTGCTGCAAGTTGGTCACAGGCACGCACAGACACGCACAGGCACGCGCAAGTACGGGCCTCCACCCGCAATCATGCGCTGCCATGCTCTGGCACGCGCAGGCACGCGCATGCACGCGCAGACACGCGCAGGCACACGCAGGCACACGCAGGCAAACGCAGGCACACGCAGGCACGCGCTGGCACGCGATGACACGCGATGACACGCGATGGTAGCCATGGCACGCGATGGCACGCGATGGCACGCGCGGGCACGCACAGACACACACAGATACGCTGAGACGCACACCGATGCGAGCAGATACGCGCAGACTCGCGCAGACAAGCACGCACACGCGTAATACCTCGGATATACAACATGAAGTAATTCGCTAAAGTGACTTACCCAATAAAGTGTCCTTAGGGTCTATACAATTCTCTTGTTGACTGCGGAACAGTTGCGAAACAGCCTTGCCTTTTTCAAATGTTTAACTGTATGGAACGGGTTATATACCATTATGTAGAGCTCGACGGCGGGAAATCCAAGTATAATCCACTCATTAAAACCACGAAGAACGACGAGGTTGGTTCTCTTCGATACCAAATGGCTTGCATGTGCGCACGACAGGTGAATAGTTTGCCCAGGTGTGTGATCGATTCTTCGTCAGTAGCTCGTCTGTAGCTTGTGTCTGTAAGCAAAACCCTTCTATTGGCAGGGAAGGAGCATAGTCTGTTGTAATTCATGGACATACATAATTATTTTGTAATGTTCCAATCGCGACAATGTTGACTCTTTCCTGCATAACGTCCATAATTACACATACAGTCCCTGTACAATATACCAACTGAACCAATACCCCATTGGATATGCGATCAGTTCCCATATATATTAGTTAGTTAACAAAATGGCAAACTGTTCTTGGTGTGGCCAACTCTACAGTGACAGTGTCCACTGTTGTTGTCATTCGCGAATGGTGTCAGGCAATTTTGCGTAAGTGTTATTTCTTTCTTGCAGTGTTGCTTCTGTGCAATTGCCTTGCGCTTCCCATCACGTAATGTCATCGGAAGATTGGGGTGTGTTGTGAGTGGAACGTGATGTCATCAGAAGACTGGGATGTGTTGTGAGTGGAACGTAATGTCATCAAAAGATTGGGATGTGTTGTGAGTGGAACATAATGTCATCGGAAGGTCGGGGTGTCTTGTGAGTGGAACGTAGTGTCAATGGAAGGTTGGGTGTGTTGTGAGTTGAACGTAATATCAAAGAACGGTTGGGGGTGTTGTAAGTGGAACGTAATGTCAATGGAAGATTGGTGTGTGTTGTGAGTGGAAGGTAAATGTTAATGAAAGATCGGAATGTGTTGTGTGTGGAACGTAGTGTCAATGGGAGGTTGGGTGTGTTGTGAGTGGAACGTAATGTCAATAAAATATTGGGATGTGTTGTGAGTGGAACATAATGTCATCGGAAGGTTTCGTGTGTTGTGAGTGGAACGTAGTATCAATGGAAGGTTGGGTGTGTTGTGAGTGGAACGTAAAGTCAATGGAAGGTTGGGTGTGTTGTGAGCGGAACGTAGTGTCAATGGAAGGTTGCGGTGTGTTAGTAGTAATAGAGGTTAAGTACCGCGCGCAGCTGTCGCGGCGCGGAGCAAGAGCAAAGTACCCGGATGTAGGTCAAAGGTCACGTGACCCGGATGCAGGTCAAGGTCAAGTACCCGGATGTAGGTCAAGGTCAAGTACCCGGATGTAGGGCAAGGTCACGTGGCGCCCCCTACCGGAATTTTTCGGAACTAGAATAGCACGCCACCTAGCGGATTTTTCCGGAACTAAAATATTTCCCGCCAAGAATATCATCGCACCCCCCTGGCGGATAGCTGGTGAATTAATTAATTCCCGCCAAAACCCAAGTAGCGCCCCTGGCGGATAGTTGGTGAACTGAAATATTTCCCGCCAAAACTAGATAGCGCCACCTAGCGGATAGTTGGTGAACTGAAATATTTCCCGCCAAAACTAGATAGCGCCACCTAGCGGAATTTTTCGCGACTAAAATATTTCCCGCCAAAAATAAAATATCAAGGTCAAGTACCCGGATGTAGGTCAGGTCACGTGGCGCCCCCACCGGAATTTTTCGGAACTAGAATGGCACGCCACCTAGCGGATTTTTTTCGGAACTAAAATATTTCCCGCCAAAAATATAATCGCGCCCCCTTGCGGATAGTTGGTGAACTAATTATTTCCCGCCAAAACCAAAATAGCGCCCCTGGCGGATAGTTGGTGAACTAAAATTATTTCCCGCCAAAACCATAAATAGCGCCCCTGGCGGATAGCTGGTGAATTAATTAATTCCCGCCAAAACCAAAGTAGCGCCCCTGGCGGATAGTTGGTGAACTGAAATATTTCCCGCCAAAACTAGATAGCGCCACCTAGCGGAATTTTTCGCGACTAAAATAATTTCCCACCAAAACTGAAAACAGCTCCCCCTACCGGAATTTTTTGGAACTAAAATAGTTTCCCTCCCAAACCCAAATAGCGACACCTAGCGGATTTTTGTCGAACTACAGTTTGAGAGGTTTTTTGAGAGCTCCTTACTTTGAGAGGTAGTTTGAGAGCTACTTTGAGAAATACTTTGAGAGGTACTTTGAGAGCTCTTTAGTTTGAGAGCTACTTTGAGAGACAATTTGAGAGTTACTTTCTACTCTGCGGTCCGTGCTTGTGTACATTCTACTCAGCAGTCCGTGCTTTTGAATTTTCTACAATCCGTGATCTTTCGGCACGCCCACGTGATCTTAATGTACTATCCTACAATCCGTGATCTTTCGGCACGCCCACGTGACCTTTACGTTCAAAGTGTGCCTATATAAGACCGTGGAGACGATCTGCTTGTCATTCGTCATTTGACATCGTCATGGCTAATTTCACTCGTTTTGGATGGAGCTACGCTGAGGCGGCCAGAGGGCCGCAGGCCATTACGGCCAGGACAGCGGGGTTGACCCCCATCACGTACAGGGAGGCCTTCCCTCCACTACCGGCCCCAGCAGTTCCGACAGCGGCAGCATCACTACCGTCCCATATGGTAGGTCTTTATTAATATTATATTTCCATTTCACTATTTTTCGTGTGTATAATTATATAGAATTAAGACACTGATGAAAACGTCTAATAACAATCCTTTGTATCTTTAGAACGTCGACTGTGGGACTCTGCCGGCAGAATCTTCCGTGGCTGCCACGGCGCCCGTCGTGAAACTACCACCACCCTCCCTTGGTGCATTCACCTGTCCACAATGTAAGGTGCATTTTACGAGAAAAAACAATTGGAAGCGTCACGTCGCCCACGGTAGTTGCGGCCGGCCAAAAAGAACGGCCGAGGAGGCTGAGCTGGACGCGTTGGTGGTGAGTTAAACTTTATATTGCGTTATTATACACTTTCGTCTAAAATGGCGGCTCCTACCTTCTTCCCACCAAAAAGGTGGCTCCCTTTGTTTACTTCCGTCAAAATGGCGTCCCTGTATATTGTTTACATCCGCTAAAATGGTGTCCCTATATATTGTTTACATGTATTTTGTTTACTTCCGTCAAAATGGCGTCCCTGTATATTGTTTACTTCCGTCAAAATGGCGTCCCTGTATATTGTTTACATCCGCTAAAATGGTGTCCCTATATATTGTTTACATGTATTTTGTTTACTTCCGTCAAAATGGCGTCCCTGTATATTGTTTACATCCGCTAAAATGGCGTCCCTATATATTGTTTACATGTATTTTGTTTACTTCCGTCAAAATGGCGTCCCTGTATATTGTTTACATCCGCTAAAATGGTGTCCCTATATATTGTTTACATGTATTTTGTTTACTTCCGTCAAAATGGCGTCCCTATATATTGTTTACTTCCGTCAAAATGGCGGCTCATACATACTTCCTGTCAACACAAATGCTCTCATCCTATTCCTATCGAGACATTGATTTTTCATATCATTGCGTCTGTAATATTTAATTATTGTTGTAGAAATTCATCAACGGGCCTGTGCCTCCTAAGAGACAACCAACCCCGAGAGCTACTGGGACAGCACCGGCCCCGGCCTCAACTGCTGCCGGGACGCCACCGACCAACCGAGTGGATGTGCTGCCACACTTCGCGTGTTGTATGTGTGGCAGTACCTTCACTCGGAGAAGAGATTGGCAGCAACATATCAACAAGGGGCGATGCCAGAGAAAGATTAAGAAGCAGCAGCGGCGAGAAGCGCTCGTTCAAGAAATAATGGTAACTTGATTGTATTCTATAAATATTTTCAGATGCTGCTACAAATCCCGTCTCTTTATGTTTTGAATACTACGATTAAAAATCAACTTGTGTTTATTTCAGGTGTTGCTACATAGCCCATTATCTCTTTATGTTTTTATATACCATGATTAACAGTCAACTTGTGTGTTTATTTCAGCGCCAAGAAAAGGAGCGCGTTGCCGTTGCTGCTGATGTTCCAACTACCTCTGCGCCGCCTGCACCTGTGACCGAAGGCACTACGGTGAGTAATCTCTGAAGATGTCGGGTATTATCACTGACTACGTCTGTATTTAATGTACATATCAACTGAAGAAATTCACTACCGTACCATAAAAGATTTCTATTCTCCCGTCTAGTGATACGCGCCTTTATTGCAGTGTTTTTCAATCTTGTGTGTTTAAATAGTTGAATACTTTACTACATGTTTCACTATCCAAGTTATGAACAACTTTGTTGGTTGTACTAACTTAATTAACAAGGAATATGTTATCTTCAACAAAAGGAAAATTATCCGATGAATTATTATTGGACAATAAACTCATATTGTATTGTAAAAAACATATGTTGTTGTAGAAATCGCGAAAACGCCGACGGTCACCGTCATCACCGACCAGTTCGTCAGCGCCGACCAGATCGTCACCAACATCTTCACCGACATCGTCACCAGCAGCAAAAAGACCGTCACCCTGTCACTCACCCCCGCCCTCTCCGTTACTCCTGGTACAAGATCCGCTTGTACCACCGGAGGTTGTAGATTTTGTACCTGATAATTTGTTAAATTTTTATAGGAGTCAGTGGTCGACAATTCGTACACATTATCGTAGGGGGCCCGTCCAGAGAACCTACAACATTCGATTATCGGATACTGACATAACCTCATTACATCCAACATTGTGGAACATTTTTGATGAACAAACTACCGCCTTCAAAATTAATTTAAGTTTCGGATTTATTTTATATAACCAGAAAACGAAAGAACATCGTTATTTTCATTCTTCAAAAAATGTTTCCGGTAGGTTTCTGGACAGGCCCCCTTTAATTAGTAATGCCGATGAATTTCAGTTGTTTTTAAATACGTTTGAAGAAAAAGATATTTTAAGTTGGGCAATTAGACAGAGACCCGATTCTCAATGGATCTGTGAAATGGTAACAAATGTTACATTTTACATAAACATCATACCTGATCACCCTATAGGTACTGGTAATATAGTCCTTCCCGACTATGTGCTCACAAATAAAGGTTTAAATTCGTTATCCTGTGACTTGTCCCGACACGGCAGGTCACCCTATAAAGATAATCTTTGTTTCTTCCGCGCTCTCGCACTAAGTCGGGGATCTGATATTTATCATCTCGAGCCTCATGTTGCTGCTTTATACAACGTATACCAAGAGTCTATAAAAGATGCCCCATCTATGACACATTTCCCTGGTTTTAAGCTAAGTGACCTTTATGACATTGAAAAGCTTTTTCATATCAATATAGTTGTTTATGAATTACTCGATCATCACGACGACGACGACAAGAACTTGGTAGCGTGTCATTTACTGAGACGTTCAACTTGTAAATTCCCCGATACTTTAAATTTGAATCTTTTCGAAACACATTTTTCTTTTATCCACGATATTAAAACGTACACACGGTCTTTCAAATGTATCAAATGTGACAAACTATGGCATACAGAATGTTCCTTAAAAAGACACCAACAAGGTTGCGAAGTCGAGGTGAAGAGAATATTCCCTGGTGGTATATTTCATGTTCAGGAAACCATTTTTCAGAAACTTGATGAGTTGGGTATTGACGTCAAAGAAAAATACCGGTATTATCCGTTTCGGGCCACCTTTGATTTTGAATCTTATTTTGACACGGCCAACTTACCGGTAAATACTCCAAAGGTCGAGTGGTTGGCTCGACACGAAATACTTAGCGTTAGTGTATCATCCAATGTTCCCGGGTACAAGGAACCATGCTGTTTTATTAGCGAGGGTGAGCCGAGCCAACTAGTCGATCGTTTTCTAAATTACCTTTACGAAATTAGCGATACCGCTTCCGAAATTCTTAAAACACGTTATCAGTTTGTTTTTGATGAATTAAACCAACAACTAAAAGATATTAAATCACCAGAGGCTAGAATGCTCGAACCCGACTTAGACGAAATTCTAGATGACGGGTCACCTTTACCTATTATCACAGAAGATGAAATTTCAAAATTAATTGGTAAGCTTCACGGATTTCTTGAAGAACTACCCGTCATTGGCTTTAATTCTGGAAAATACGATTTGAACGTCATAAAAAAATATATCACACCACACTTCCTGACAACCGACGTAGGTGACGAGACGGACGAGAACGAATCTAATAAGAAATCTAAAAATATAATTTTCACACTAATGCGTCATACTAATCTGATGTGTTTAAAAACAGCGACTTTGAAATTTTTGGACATCATAAATTATTTGGCCCCCGGTTTCAGTTACGATAAATTTCTGAAAGCTTACGGATGTGTACAAACTAAAGGCTACTTTCCCTACGAGTGGGTGACTTCGTTAAGTAGACTCGACTGTGAATCCCTTCCCCCAAAGGAAGCTTTTCACAGCGATTTGAAAAACGAAGACATTTCTGATGAAAATTACGCGTACTGCGAACAAATTTGGCGCGATCACGATATGAAAACTTTTCGTGATTTTCTTATTTGGTACAACAACAGAGATGTCGTTCCTTTCCTTGAAGCTATAAAAAAACAGTTCTCTTTTTACAAATTGCGCCACATTGACATGTTTAAAGACGGTATTAGCGTTCCCGGTCTAACCATGAAATTTATGTTTGACACATTACCACGTGATATTTATTTCAGTCTGTTTAATCAAAAAGATTCGGATTTACACGATATGTTAAAAAAAGCCATCGTCGGGGGCCCGTCCATAATATATCACCGCCATCACGAAGTCGACGTTACACGTCTTCGTGAATCGGAAAGGGGCGACTCAGCTCACCCCTGTCGTTCCATTGTCGGCTACGACGCGAATGCATTATACCTTTGGGCTCTTTCGCAAGATATGCCCACCGGATGTTATACGCGTCGTAGCCAAGAAAATAATTTCAGACCTAAAACATCACGTGTTTACGGAAAAATGGCTCTTGAATGGCTAGAGTGGGTAGCTCACGAAAAGAATAAAACGATAAGGCATCAATTTAACGGAGAAGAGAAACGCATTGGGGATCGTAAACTTCCCGTTGACGGATGGTGTGCCCAGACCCGCACCGTTTATCAATTTCACGGTTGCTATTTTCACGGTTGTCCTTGTAACGTGGAGCACACCAACTCTATCAACGGGAAGTCTATGGCCGATCTCTTATCGGAAACTAAAAAGAACACTACGTATTTGCGTAAATATACCGAGGTCATCGAAATGTGGGAATGTCAATGGAAAGAAATTCGGAAAAATTCCGAAGTAAGAAATTTTCTAAATTCAAAATTTCCTCACCGTAACCTGAAGTGGGAAATGACCCAAGATAAAGTTTTGCAAAATGTAGTTGAAGGTCGCCTATTTGGTATGGTTGAGTGCGACATTTTTGTACCGGATCACCTTAAAGATTATTTTGGTGAAATGCAACCCATTTTCAAAAACATTGACATTACCCGTGACGACATCGGCCCCTATATGCGAACTTACGCCGAAGAGCACAATATATTATCTACTCCTCGGCGTACACTGGTGGCTTCGTATTTTGGTAAACAAATTCTTTTAGGTACACCTTTGTTAAAATGGTATTTGAAACACGGACTGGTCGTTTCTCACGTTTATCAAGTCTTAGAATACGAACCCAGTCCGTGTTTCAACCATTTCGCCAATGCCGTCTCGAATGCACGCCGCGAAGGTGACGTGCACCCGGACAAGGCCATTATTGGTGATACGATGAAACTTCTTGGGAACAGTGGCTATGGAAAATGTATAACTAATAAGGATATCCAAAGAGATATTATCTTTTGTAATAGTAAAACGGCGAGCCAAGGTATTAACAGTCATCGTTTTCGTCAGCTAGACCCAATTACAGAATCCGTGTACCAATTGACAATGAACAAGAAATCCATTAAATACGATCTCCCTCTTCAAATCGGTTTTATGGTTTACCAGTATGCAAAATTGAGAATGCTGGAATTTTATTACGATTTCATAGATTATTATATAGAGCGCCCTCTCTTCCAATATTGCGAGATGGATACGGATTCCGCATATTTAAGTCTAGCTTTTTCTTGTTTAGACGATTGTGTTACCACCGATAAACGACACGAATATTTTATAAACTTGTCCCGGTGGTTCCCCGTTGCTTGTTGTGACGCGCACGCGTCCGATTATGTTACTTGTCGGATGGAAGGGAAAGAATGGGTCCCTTCGGAATCGTGTTGCATTGCGCGTGCGCGTCACGACAAAAGGACACCCGGTCTGTTCAAAATAGAGTACGAAGGTAGAGGTTTCATCGGCTTGTGCAGCAAAACATATTATTGTTTTGGTGATACGGATAAATTCAGCACGAAAGGTCTAAATAAGAGACACAACGAAATTGACAAAGACGCGTTTTTGAAAGTACTGAAAACCAAAGAGAGTGGTGTTGGAAAAAATCGAGGGTTTCGGGTGAAGAATGCTTCAGTTTTTACATATATTCAAGAACGTTCTGCACTAACCTATTTTTATTCCAAACGACCGGTACAAGCCGATGGAATATCTACCTCTCCGTGTCTGGTATAATAGACACGCCAGTAAATCTTTTCGTGAGCTACCCGTGTATCATTCGGTATTGTTGTAACATTTGGTATTTGTGTAACATATAGTCTTGGTGTAACCGTGATCAGGTATGATGTTTATCGACCACTGACTCCTACTTGTTACTTGTCGATTATTAAAGAGTGTATATTTCACATTTACTGTTCGGTACACTCGTGAGATAGCCGTGTAATATCCGGTCTTAATGTAGCCGTGATGAACTATTGTTTTTAACGAATCCTATCTTGTCAATTGAGTGTATCAACACACACACACACACACACACGTCATTGTTGCATCATCATCATCATGATGTTGTTTTTTCTTTTCAAGTAGGATACTGGTGAAAATAAACAAAGTATATTGTATATTTCAATCGCTGCAAAAAAGCGTGTCAATAAACACAGAGTGTGGCATACTGTCTATCAGAGACTGTGTATCATGTGGAGTCGATTTGTATATAGTTGTTAAGGTTTACAAGATTTTATAATAGTGACACTTTCTCTTGGGTGTCTGACAACAAGGATATGTGTGATATAATTCACAGTGACACTTTCTCTTGGGTGTCTGAATAAAACTTGTGTATCGTATGGAATACAATTTTATATAGTTAAGGTTTACAAGACAAGATTGACACTTTCTCTTGGGTGTCTGAATAAAAAAATTTCATGAACGCACATATGGTATCGACTTTGTTATTGCTTAATTAAGGTAATACAAGAACGTGCATGCCAACATTACATGCAAACATTACATACCACTCTTAAGTCAAAATTCACTTAGGTATATTGAACACCACCCACATTGGTAACGTTGACAAAACAATTGTTGTCACTGAAACGGGGAAAAGCGAGGTGTATCTTGATGAAAACGAAAAACACACACACTCATCCATAGCGTCAACAAGATTTTATTTGAATATTCCCCATATGACCTCTCTTGAACACTGTTCCTGTAGATTTCAAATCGGTAATGCTAATAAGGTTCCCAACGTGTGATTTGGAAAGGTGTCGCCGAATGAGCTGCGCGCCGCGACGATGCATGTCGTCTACGATTCCGACGACGACCACTGTCAAACGGAATGTTGGTTTCCTTTGATATGTCGCCGTCCACTGACGCTGTCTGCATGTAAAGCCAACGATCGAGATTACCCACTAAATCCATTGGCGTGTTGACATCCTTTAGACCACGAGCAAAGGTTTCCCATCCCACCGGTTCAAACGACTTCCGTTTTCTCAACACGTCATTCACAAGGTCCACGATATTACTTCCGGGAACCGCCTTGTTTCTGTACATCATCTCGCCACGATCGTTCCAACTTACGGCCCCTTTCATTTTATCGAGTAGTGTTCGTGCTTTCTGCTTCATAGTTTTTGGAACGCTGTCGATGATTTCGTTTTCGATGCTCTCCTTTTCGACGACTTCATTTTCGTTAGCAGGTTGTACTTTGTTTTTCTCTTCACTGGGATTTTTTTCGATGACCACACGCACGGGTTCTTGGATACGTTTGTCGGAAAGATCGTTGTACCGATTCAACACCTGGTTATACAACATAACTTTTTCCCTCTCGTGTATATCGTTTCGTTCTAGTATGTCTAGCATTTCATTGTCGAGTCGTTGCAAGACCCTTTCGATAGGGTTAGCAGTCGAAGGACGTTGCGGTTGAATGTTTTCCAAAATACGGGGATCGACCAGGGCCATCTTCTTTGTGTACTCCATGGTCACCTGAGATGGAGACTGGAATGTCGAGCTTGTTGAAGGAACCGTAGGTACATGTATCATAGTGGGCACCTGAGTTGGAGACGAGAATGTCGAGCTTGTTGCTGGGGCCAGAGACACAGGTGTCGTAGCGTTTGTCGACGGTGCACAGCGACTGTGGGCACTGTGTCGTTTCCAGCTATCTTTGCGTGTGAAATGTCTCTTGCAATCTGGGCACTGGAACGCTGATGGTGTGGACTTGTTGGCTGCTGGTAGACTACTCCATAAGCTCATGATGTACGTGTTTACTGTTCAAACGTAACGAACGGAATGGCTCTTGGAACTCGTCGGTCTGAGTATAAGTTCCGACTAGTGAATTGGTTACCCGCGTATTTATAAACATGGAGCGCTACGCTAGAAGTTCCGTCACACCTCAAGTCATGTGATTGTAATGGCTGACTCTACAGTTCTAACATTCGCGGAAGTGTGTCGACGATGGAGTAGTCACACACACACACACACACACACACACACACACACACACACACACACACACACACACACCACCACCACCACCACCACACACACACACACACACCACCACCACCACCACCACCACACACACACATACACCACGACAACCACCACACACACACACACACACATACCACCACCACCACCACACATACACACACCACCACCACCACACACACACACACACACACACACACACACACACACACAACCACCACCACCACCACACACATAAGTAAAGACACAAGATAAGGTTTGAACATTTTATTCGTATGCAACACAAACGTATTTACAGGTGGCGCTCCATTCTCTGCAGTTGAATTAATGTCACCGAAGGTCTCATAAAACTACAAGACAGATTTACAGATCATCCTCCATTACTGCCAGAACAATTTGCTTTAATTTGTTTCGCCACTCCTCTGAAAACGGTTCTTGCAACCAACTCCCGATAGCACACAAGTGATCGGACGTCAGGTCGGATAACTTCAAACCCGCGTCTAACAAAACACTCAACCAGTCTTTCATCACTGCAGTCGAATTAATGGCCTCCACAGCCTCGTCAAAGTGCATATAAATTAGAATGTCATCGGGTAACATACAATCGTGATGAAATTGACTAGGATCGTCTATATCGCAAGCGAGACACTGTCGTCTCGAGAGTTCAACAATGGCACATGCTATGTGACGTGCAATCGTCTTCTTCATTTCCATCGCCGGAAACTCAAGCGTAAAGTTCGGACCAGTGGCGACAGGAGCGGCAGTTGTCACATTGGTTGCGTGAGTAGAAATTGCCACATCGTCAGGAGCGGAAGTTGGCACATTGGTTGCGTGAGTAGAAATTGTCACATCGCCAGGAGCGGAAGTTGTCACACCAGTCGTGTCGGCGGAAGTTGTCACATCGGCCGGGATGAT
>JAHLWY010006350.1:0-56764 GCA_020002185.1 Paraescarpia echinospica | reverse complement strand
CATTGATATATATATATATATATATACATATATATATATATATACATCTATGTATGTATCTATATACATATCTCTATGTCTGTCTCTATGTATGTATCTATATATGTCTTTATATATGTATATATGTATGTCTCTATGTATGTATCTATGTCTGTATCTATGTATATATATACAGATACAGACATAGAGACATACATAGATACATACATAGATACAGACATATATACATACATAGACACATAAATAGAGAGAGACATAGATACATACATAGAGACATAAATACAAATCTATATATACATGTATATATATATATATAGATACATACATAGAGACAGACATAGATACATACATAGAGACATATATGGATACCTACACATATACGTACATAGATATATACATATAGCAGACATAGAGATATACATAGATACATACATAGAAACTGACATAGATATATACATAGAGACAGACATAGAGATATACATATATACATATATAGAGACATTTATAGATACATACATAGAGACATACATAGATACAGACATAAAGACAGACATATATATATATATATATATATATATATATATACATACATAGAGACATACATAGATACATACATAGAGACACACATAGATGCATACCAAGAGACAGACATAGGTATGGACATAGATACACACATAGACACAGATACAGATACAGACATAGAGCAGACATAGGTTTATACAGAGATACGTACATAGAGACAGGCATAGAAATATACATAGATACATACATAATGACATACATAGATACATTTATAGAGACATACATAGATACATACATTGATACATATATATATATACATAGAGACAGACATAGATACATATTTAGATTATTCACTCACTCACTCACACACTCCCTCACACACTCCCTTACTCCCTCACACACTCCCTCACTCATTCACTCAAATCCCTCACTCACTCACTCACTCACTCACTCACTCACTCACTCACTCTCACTCACTCACTCACTCACTCACTCACTCACTCACTCACTCACTCACTCACTCACTCACTCACTCACTCACTCACTCACTCACTCACTCACTCACACACTCCCTCACTCATTCACTCAAACATAACAGGTTATTGCGTGAGATTCCACCAAAATGAAGCAAAGCAAAGTAATTCGACAAGTAATATCGCACGAGACAACGGCAATTCGACGGGTTTTTGCGTGACATCTCACCTCTTGCAGGGAAATAGACGGGTTATCGCTTGAGATTCCCACTAAAAGAGTGCTAAGCAAAGCAAATAGACGGGTTATCGGGTGAGATTTCCATCAAAAGGAAGCAAAGCAAAGCAAAGCAATTCGACGAGATATCGCACGAGACTACGGCAATTCGACGGGTTATCGCGTGACATCTCACCTCTTTCATGCAAATAGACGGGTTATCGCGTTAGATTCCCACCAAAAGGGAGTAAAGCAAAGCAAATAGACGGGTTATCGCGTGAGATTCCCACCAAAAGGGAGCAAAGCATAGCATCTAGACGGGTTATCGCGTGAGATTTCCACCAAAACGGAGAAAAGCAAAGCAAATAGACGAGTTATCGCGTCAGATTCCCACCAAAAGGGAGCAAAGCAAAGCAAATACACGGGTTATCGCGTGAGAACCCTGAAAAGTGAGCAAAGCAAAGCAAATAGACGGGTTATCGCAATAACCCGTCGAACTGCCGTAATCTAGTGCGATATCTCGTCGAATTGCTTTGTTTTGCTTCATTTTCGTGGAATCTCCCGCGATAACCTGTTAAGTTTCAGTGAATGAGTGAGGGAGTGTGTGAGTGAGTGAGTGAGGGAGTGTGTGAGTGAGTGATAGAGTTAATGAGTGAGTGAAGGAGTCAGTGAATGAATGAGTGAGTGAGTGACTGAGTGAATGAGTGAATGAGTGAGTGAGTGAGTGAGTGAATGAGTGAGTGAGTGAGGGATTTGAGTGAATGAGTGAGGGAGTGTGTGAGAGAGTGTGTGAGTGAGTGAGTGAATAATATATGTATATATCTATGTCTGTCTCTATGTATTTATCTATGTAAGCATCAATGTATGTATCTATGTATTTCTCTAAATAAAACTGGAGGCATAGATAAAGACAGCAGAAATAAATCGGCAAAGAACAGCCTGGAAAACTGTTCTGAATCAGGATATAAATGCATTTGTTTAAATGCAAGGAGCATAGTAAACAAAAGAAGTGAACTAAACATTATGGTAGAAGATATTGACCCTCACATAATAGGTATAACCGAATCGTGGGCCACCACTGATATATCAGATGCCGAATTGGGACTAAAAGGATATGTAATGTTTAGGAAAGATAGAATAGGAAGAAAGGGAGGTGGAGTTATTTTATATATTAAAGAATCTATCCAGGCTTATGAAATAAAATTAGAAAGAGAAGCAGATTGCGAAGAAGCTGTTTGGTGTAACATAGTTACAGGAAACTCAACGTTAACAGTTGGGTTAGTTTATCGAAGTCCAAACATAAGCATAGAAGAGAATGAAAAAATACAAAACGCTATAAGGGAAGTAAGCAAACGGAACTGTATTATTATGGGGGACTTTAACCATGGGCATATACAATGGAAATCTCTACAGAGTATGGGGAGTGAGGACCACAAGTTTTTAGTTTTAGTACAAGATAGTTTCCTTTCTCAACATGTGCTAGAACCAACCAGGGGAGAGAATGTGTTAGACTTAGTTTTGTCCTCACAGAAAGAATTAGTTGACAATGTCAAGATATGTGAGCCACTGGGGAGTAGTGATCACAACCAGATACATTTTACCATCAAAGTAAAATCAGAAAGGAATAGTAAAAAGCAGTATAGGAGAAATTTCCACAAAGGAAGGTATAAGGACATGAGGAAATATTTAGCAAAGATAGACTGGAATAACACACTGAAGAATAAGACAGCAACCGAATGCTGGAATATCTTAAATAGTGAAATTAAGTGCATAGTCGATAAATTTGTACCTTTCAAAAAACAAGGGAAACGGTCTAAAAAGAAACACTTATCGAAAGAAGCCATTAGAAAAATTAAGTATAAACAAATGATGTGGA
Source organism: Paraescarpia echinospica (assembly GCA_020002185.1). NCBI lineage: Eukaryota > Metazoa > Annelida > Polychaeta > Sabellida > Siboglinidae > Paraescarpia > Paraescarpia echinospica. The sequence continues at coordinate 53,679 of JAHLWY010006350.1, read as the reverse complement.
AGTCATATAGATGTACTGGAAATGATGAAGACTACAACATTTATAAAGAAGCACTTAATCAAGCTACAGCTGAAATTAGAAATTCAAAGAGAAGCTATGAAAAAAAATTAGCTAGTAATATAAAACATGACAGTAAGAGTTTTTATGCGTATATTCGAAGCAAACAGAAAGTTCAGGATAAGGTCGGTCCTCTAGAAGATAGTGCTGGAAATACAATATCAGAGGGATTCTTAATGGCAGAAGACCTGAATGAGTATTTTAGTTCAGTGTTTACCAGGGAAGATATTAGTTCGCTGCCAGTACCAGAGGCTAAGTTCAAGGGGGCAGATTCAGACTATTTAGGACAGTTAGTTGTAACCTCGGAAATGGTAGCTAAGAAAATAAGGGCTATGAAGGATAATAAATCACCTGGAGTGGACGGGATTCCGCCCAAACTACTATTGGAAATTGTAGAACAAATTAGCGTACCGCTTGCAACAGTTTTCAATTTGTCATTAGAAGAGGGAGTGGTTCCTTTAGAATGGAAAGAGGCAAACATTATACCGTTATTTAAAAAGGTTCGAGAAACAAGTCAGAGAACTATAGACCAGTGAGTTTAACATCAGTGATTTGCAAATTATTAGAAAGACTAATTAAAGATCACATGGTGGATTTTCTTATTAAACATAACTTGATAAACCCATCTCAACATGGGTTTTTAAAAGCGAGGTCATGCTTAACAAATATGTTATGTTTTTTGGAAGACATCACTAGGTGGGTAGATGAGGATCACCAGTAGATATCATCTATTTAGATTTTCAAAAAGCTTTCGACAAAGTACCACATCAAAGATTACTCCTTAAGCTAAAGGCCCATGGCATAGGAAATGGTATAATAAACTGGATAGAAAAATGGCTGAATGACAGAAGACAACGTGTAGTAGTTGATGGGGAGGCTTCAAACTGGAAATCGGTATTGAGTGGGGTACCACAGGGATCAGTACTAGGACCTATATTATTCTTAATATATATCAACGATTTGGACGATGATATAACAAGCAAGGTGTTAAAATTTGCGGATGATACAAAAGTGTTTAGAAGGATTAAAAGTGATGGAGACAGACAGCATTTACAAGATGATCTTGATAGGTTGATCAAATGGTCTGAAAAGTGGCAAATGCTGTTCAATTTTGGGAAATGTAAATGCCTCCACACAGGTCATGGGAATGAAGAGGTAAAATATAAAATGGGGGGTACTGTTCTAAGTACTACTGTAAAAGAAAAGGACTTGGGGTTAACCATTAGTGCTGATATGAAGGTTTCAGAGCAGTGCGGAATTGCAGCGTCAAAGGGAAATCAAATCCTTGGATTAATTAGGCGAAATATAGCGTATAAGAAAAAAGAATTAATAGTACCGCTGTACAAAACAATAGTGAGGCCTCATTTAGAATATTGTATACAAGCATGGAGGCCATATCGCAAGAAGGACATAGATATGCTAGAAAGAGTACAGAGGAGAGCGACTAAAATGATACCAAATCTGAGGGATCTTAGTTACGAAATACGCCTAAAAGAATGTGGTTTAACAACATTAGAGACCAGGAGATTGAGAGGAGATCACATAGAAGTGTTTAAAATATTGAATGGTTATGAAAATATTGATAGAAACATTTTTTTCTCAGTTAAGAAAAATAGAAGGACCAGAGGACATGAAGCTACATTAGTAAAGGAGCAGTGTAGATTAGATATAAGAAAGTTCTCATTCTCACAAAGGACTGTAAATGAATGGAACAGATTATCTCCTGATTGTGTTGGTGCTAGTAGCGTGACTATGTTTAAAAATAAAATCGACACACACCTTAAAAAGGCGGGATACATGTAGATAAAAAGTATTGGACTCTCGATAAGCCAAAAGGCTTCCTTGTCCACCTGCCATCCAGAGTAATTTTCTGGATGGCAATCTTGTTAAATCTTGTTAAATCTATGTATGTATCTATGTATGTCACTATGTATGTATATATGTATATCTCTATGCCTGTCTCTATGTATATATCTGTGTCTGTCTCTATGTATGTATCCATGTATATATCTATGTCTGCTCTATGTCTGTATCTATGTGTGTATCTGTGTCAGTATCTATGTCTGTCTCTTAGTATATATCTACGTATGTCTCTATGTATGTATCTATTTATGTCTCTATGTATGTATGTATGTATATATATATGTCTGTATCTATGTATGTATCTATGTATGTCTCTATGTATGTATCTATGTATGTCTCTATGTATGTATCTATGCATATCTCTATGTCTGCTCTATGTATATATCTATGTATGTATCTATGTATGTATGTATCTATGTATATCTGTATGTATGTATCTATGTCTGTCTCTATGTATATATCTATGTATATATCTATGTCTCTCTCTATGTCTGTATCTATGTATGTCTATATGTATGTCTCTATGTCTGTTTGTCTCTATGTTTGTATCTATGTCTGTATGTATGTATGTATGTATGTATGTATGTATGTATGTATGTATGTATGTATGTATGTATCTATGTATATCTCTATGTCTGTCTGTATGTATGTATCTATGTTTTTCTCTATATCTGTCTCTTAGTATGTATCTATGTATGTCTCTATGTATGTCTCTATGTATGTATCTATGTATGTATCTATGTATGTATCTATGTATATCTCTATATCTGTCTCTATGTATGTATCTATGTCTGTCTCTATGTATGTATCTATGTATATCTATATGTATGTCTCTATGTATATATCTATATCTGTCTGTATGTATGTATCTACGTATATATCTATGTCTGCTTTATGTATATATCTATGTATATATATATATACATCTATGTCTGTCTCTATGTATGTATCTATGTATGTCTCTATGTATGTATGTATGTATGTATGTCTTTATATGTATCTATGTATATCTCTATGTTTGTCTCTATGTATGTATCTATGTCTGTCTCTATGTATGTATCTATGTATATCTCTATGTATATCTCTTAGAATTTATATATATGTCTGTCTCTATGTATGTATCTATGTATGTCTCTATGTATGTATCTATGTATGGCTCTATGTATGTATCTATGTATATATCTGTGTCTGTCTTTATGTCTGCATTTATGTATGTCTTTATGTATGTATGTATGTATATCTCTATTTATGAATCTATGTATATCTCTATGTATGAATATATGTATATCTCTATGTTTGTCTCTATGTCTGCATGTATGTATGTATTTATGTATGTATATATGTATGTCTCTATGTATGTATTTGTGTATATATATATGTCTGTCTCTATGTATGTATCTATGTATCTTTGCTTCATTTTGGTGGAATCTCACACGATAACCTGTTAAGTTTGAGTGAATGAGTGAGGGAGTGTGTGAGTGAGTGAGTGAGTGAGTGAGGGAGTGTGTGAGTGAGTGAGTGAATGAGTGAGTAAGTGAATGAGTGAGTGAGTGAGTGAGTGAGGGATTTGAATGAATGCGTGAGGGAGTGTGTGAGTGAGTGGGTGAGTGAGTGTGTGAGGGAGTGTGTGAGTAAATGAGTGAGTGAATAATCTATGTATGTATCTATGTCTGTCTCTATGTATATATATATATATATATATATATATGTATGTATCAATGTGTGTATCTATGTATGTCTCTATGTATGTATCTATGTATATCTCTATGCCTGTCTCTATGTACGTATATATGCATAAACCTATGTCTGCTCTATGTCTGTATCTATGTCTGTGTCTATGTGTGTATCTATGTCTGTAGCTATGTCTGTCTCTTAGTATGTCTCTATGTATGTATCTGTATATGTCTCTATGTATGTATATATGTATATCTCTTTGTTTGTCTTTATGTCTGTATCTATGTATGTCTCTATGTATGTATCTATGTAGGTCTCTATATCTGTCTCTATGTATTTATCTATGTATATCTCTATGTCTGTCAGTATGTATATCTCTATGTTTGTCTTTATGTCTGTATCTATGTATGTCTCTATGTATGTATCTGTGTAGGTCTCTATGTCTGTCTCAATGTATTTATCTATGTATATCTCTATGTCTGTCAGTATGTTTATATCTATGTATGTCTCTATGTATGTATATATGTATATCTCTATGTCTGCTCTATGTATATATACATATGTATGTATATATGGATGTATCTATGTCTGTCTGTCTGTCCCTCTCTCTCTCTCTCTCTCTCTCTCTATATATATATATATATATATACATACATAGAGACAGACATAGATACATCCATGTATACATACATATATATATATATATACATACATAGTGACAGACATAGATACATCCATATATACTTACAAAGATATATACATAGAGCAGACATAGAGATATACGTAGATACATACATAGAGACAGACATAGATATATACATACAGACAGACATAGAGATATACATAGATAAATACATAGAGACAGACATAGATACATACATAGAGACAGACATATGTATATGTACATAGATACATACATAGAGGCATACATATATACATGCATGGAGACATACATACATGCAAACATAGAGACAAACATAGAGATATACATAGATACATGCTTAGTGATATACATAGATACATATATGTTAACGAACGAAAAGAACTAATAGGCTATGCAACAATTAATGATCCTGCTTTTTCCAGTATGAATGATCAAGATAAATTTGTATATTTATTGAGTAATGACAATATAATAAGTAAAACTGCCAGCATCCTCCAAAAAATACTGCACACAAGATTACACAATACAACAAAATAATAGCACATGTTTATTAAATTATTAGTGTTTTTATTTGTACATTTTTGTTTTTACAAGTCTCTCATAACTCTTTTTGAGTGGTCTTTGTATACAGTGCTAACTCTGAATGTAATATATTTATTTGTCTTGTATGTTAAAGCATGTATACGTGGAGTGAGACTCTAATAAAATAAAATACTACTACTACTACTACATACAGACATACATAAATGCAGACATAGAGACAGATATAGATATATACATATATATATATGTCTATATATGTCTGTCTCTGTGTATGTATCTATATATAGCTCTATGTCTGCATCTATGTCTGTATCTATGTATGTCTCTATGTATGTATCTATGTATATATCTATGTCTGTCTCTTATCTATGTGTCAATGTATGTATACATGTCTGTATTTATGTATGTATCTATGTCTGCCTCTATGTATGTATCTATGCCTGTCTCTATGTATATCTCTATGTCTGTCTCTGTGTAAGTATCTATGTATATCTCTATGTCTGTCTTTATGCCTGCATGTATGTATTTCTCTATGTATGTATCTATGTATGTCTCAATGTATGTTTCTATATATATCACTATATATGTCTCTATGTATGTATCTATGTCAGTCTCTGTGTGTGTATATATGTATATATAAATGTCTGTCTCTATGTATGTATCTATGTCTATCTCTATGTATTTATCTATGTATATCTCTATGTCTGTGTGAATGTATATATCTATGTCTGTCTCTATGTATGTATCTATGTATATCTCTATGTCTGCTCTATGTATATATCTATGTATGTATATATGGATGTATCTATGTCTGTCTCTATGTATGTATATATATATATATGTATATCTATGTATGTATCTATGTATGTCTATGTATGTACGTATGTATGTATGTATCTATGTCTGTATATATGTATGTATCTGTGTCTGTCTCTATGTATGTATCTATGTCTCTCTCTATGTATGTGCCTATGTCTGTCTCTATGTATGTGTCTATGTATATCTCTATGTCTGTCTCTATGTATATCTCTATGTCTATCTCTATGTATGTGTCTATGTATGCATCTATGTATGTATCTATGTATTTCTCTATGTCTGTCTCTATGTACGTATCTATGTCTGTATCTATGTATGTCTCTATGTCGGTCTCTATGTATGTATCTATGTCTGTCTGAATGTACGTCTCTAGGTATGTATCTATGTATATCTCTATGTCTGTCTCTATGTATATCTCTATGTCTGTCTCTATGTATGTATCTATGTATGTTTCTATGTATATATCAATGTATATCTCTATGTCTGCTCTATGTCCGTATCTAAGTATGTCTCTATGTATGTATCTATGTATGTATATATGTATGTACCTATGTATGTATCTATGTATATATCTATGTATGTCTCTATGTATGTCTCTATGTATGTCTCCATGTCTGTGTCTATGTTATACTTGAGTAGTTAATAAGAGACATTGATAAGCAAAAATTTACAAACAGGGCGATAGGAAGGTCGTATATCTGTATGGTGATCAAAAATGACATAATTTGACTTATTTATTAGTTCTCTGTCGATTCGTCAGTATTGGACCTATTTGATGGTTGTAAATGTAATGGTTAGGAGAGGCGTACACCTAAACAAATGGTCGACAACCTATGAGACATAAGAAAAGACACTATTGCGCATGCGCAATGACCTATTTAATGACGTATTTGACCTATTTTTAGAGTAAAAAGAGAAAAAAGAAACAAGAGACACGACTTTAAGCAGTACTCATATGTGGTTCACTGACATCCGTCAGGGGGAGTTATTTGTACTTTTCTTTCAGTTTGTAACGCACCAATTTAGGCAGGACCCATATGTAGTTCACGACTTATCCGACAGGGACGTTGTTTACAGTTCAACACTTTTCCGCCAGATGGCGCTGTTTTAGTGAGCGACCTATCCGCCAGGTGTCGCAACTTGTCCTACATCCGGGTTCTTGGCCTTGTCATACATCCGGTACTTGACCTTATCCTGTGACCTTGACCTACATCCGAGTACTTTGGTGACGCCCACAATTGCCAAATAAGATCATTTATACAAATGAGGCGAGCTCATCTGAATAATCATTTTCTTTTAACCTGGGCGCGCCCCGGAGCAAATCCTTATCTTTTAACATGGGATTTCCTCCGGGGCGCGCCATTGCCTACGCTGATTAACCTACATTAGTACTCACCCCCTTGAGGACCCCCAAAACCGCATATTGCCGACCCCCTGTGATTCTCAAAAACCTCAAATTCAAGCTCTTAAAAAAACCAATTGCATCCCAAAAAGCAAATCCCAAAATATTGGGGGAATTACTTTGAGCCAAATAAAAGTTATTTTACCCTCCCGCTGATTATCTTACGCGGCGCATTTTAGTACAGTACAGTAATACTACGTAATGGTTCCGTCCTATCCAATATAGTTGATGTACGAAACAGCTGTTATGTATGACCGTGCTAAAAAACAATAACTCATAGTACCTCCGCGCATAGAGTTAAAGGGAGCCAGTCAGTTCCTTTACCAAAAATTAGCTAGCGTAGTATTTTTAACAGGAAGTCTGCTGTGTTGAACGTGGGAAACTGGGACACCGTTTTGATAATGAAAGGATATTGCAGCCAACTTTGCCCGACGGCACAGGAGTTTGTTCTATTGAAAACATGTTAAATTTGTGAACGTTGAATAAATAGTTAGAACGAATTGTTTTATTTTATGGTGTGGAGTCCAATGTATTAAAATACAAGCGGTACAGTGTCACCATCTAACGGACGCGAGATACATCTACGCGTCCCAGGCTACAGGTAGAAAGGCCTCGTACCTGTCTCGGTCAAGCATCGTGACTCCATTCGAATAAACGAATGCCAGACAACTCGGCGCACGGACAACTCGGCCCGAGACAAATCGGCCCTGGCCGAATCGTCTCGAGACATCTAGGCGCCATCCTGAGACAACTCGGCCCCCGCAGGTCGGCTCGATGAAAAATTAATGAATGTGTGTGTGTGTGCGTGTGTGTAATTTTTCTCAAAGACAACGGGAATTCATCTGCCGTCATACTTTTTCATCGAGCCGACCTGCGGGGGCCGAGTTGTCTCGAGACGATAAATATTTATCATAATGATTTATTCATATTTAAACTAACTAAGCCACCCAACGGTCTTTGATCAGAGTTTTTCACCAGATCGCATGAATGTTCAGTTATTCACACGTACTCCGAGAGTACGTAGCATGCCAATTACCCCGTTGTGTCGTTTCATAGATCCACAACACACACATAGGGTGTTTGAACTTCAGCACTTTCTGACAAAACTGGTTTACCTTCCCTTTGATGACGAGTACATGAATAAAAATAGCTCAAAGTCGATAGTTACCGAGCAGATATTGAGTGTCAGTTTTGCACAAGCCAAGTTCGAAACAGCAATAAGACTCGTATAGCTTGACTGACCGATGGACCTCACAAATCATCTATTTTGATCATGAAGATTGTTAAAGATGTTGAAAAAAAAACTGTAATTGTTGTTGTTCTCCACGTGAATCCTGTCGTCATGGGGTGAGATTGGCCATGGGGTGAGACTGGCCATGGGGTGAGACTGGCCATGGGTGAGACTGGCCATGGGGTGAGACTGGCCATGGTTCCGTTCCTTTTTGCTCATCATTGTATTCAATCGTACTAAATAAAGTTGCTTAAAAATACCAAGTAATCGTATTCGTACTCGATCATAATCGTAATGCTTACCATAGGTGTGCGACGCATATATTGATATTGCTCCCTGTCCATACTATAATCACTTCCCCACATCTAAGTTGTTAGCATATATTCCAGTTGTTTGCATAATCTTCGTTGTTATTGAAAGTGTAAAAAGATCAGTCGGATGATACATTCTGACAACTTCAGAAGTATCTGCTCAACGAAACAATGACGGAGTCGCAAGCGAGTTACCCATCTGTGTCCATTCACACATTTATACTGTCGTAGTAAACAAGAAGCCGACAAACAACTACATTCGCTTCAGAAGTATCTGCTCAATGAAACAATGACGGAGTAGCAGGCCACTTAACCCATTGTGTCCCATCACACATCAGAAGACACACAAAGAGTGGTTTGATATATATCTAAGCTCCATATCACTGCATAATGATGCTTCCAATTCTGCCACAAATTCGAAACTAGGTGGGTAATGGAAAAGACTGAATTAGATCCACAATTCTCTACTACACTTGCTACAACGCATAACTGGTAGTAAATTTTGATGTGAACATTATATGTAGCATTGACGTTTCCTGTGAAAGCTAGACTGCAACTGAAAATACAATTTCATTGTGAGATAAACTACCATTAGTAACTTTTCTACGTTAGTATATTTACACCTTGAACAATATTTACTATAGTTACTTTATGATCATAATTGCTACCATATAACCCTATAGTGTGCGAATATAATTGTTTATCTTTTGTGCCATTTGTATCTTAGAATTACATATGATGTACAAAAAGGCTATATAGAACTGAGGACAAAGAAAGTATAATGCATACGGTATGTCGATTCACTGGATATTTTTATTTAAACGATGGACTATCTCTAAGTAAACATAGCAAGCACCAAAATACACATGTATGTTGTTTTGAATATTAACTGACATATATTGAGCACTTATAAACGTGTGTGCTGAACTGGAACTAAGCAGATGACATGAATATGTGTTCTAACACAAATTAAACGGTTTTCTGTATTAGGTAAATTATACAGAAGAGGTAGCTAGAAACCACTGCCGCTTGACATTATTTTAACACCTATCCTTTGATAAAGACAGCAGTAAACCTGATTGAAGAGGGTGTTGTTATACCTTGCCAAAAGGACGTATTTGAGACAAGCAAGTAACACGTTAAGTCACATGTTTAATCGGTCCAGCCACACGCGCCTCCTGTCGCATCATTCCAGCACTTACAAAAACACCAGGGTACAGATCACTATAATATTAACTACGTTATACATCTCCTCTTTTCAGTAAGGATATGAAATGTCCCTGTAAATTAGAATTGAATATTCATTTAAATGAAAGAGTTCTTTTCGCATTCAGACAGATGCGCAATCACATTTTAACATAAAATGTTCCAATTACACAAACATTTTCATTTCAGATTATTCTAAGAGTCTGAGCGCAACTTAACACTCTTCTACAAATCTTGTCGGTTTCCTGGTTGCTCTGCCAGACTTCCTAGACACAGGTGGTTCTTGTACTGGCACCGACTGTTCCTGGTAACGTCCGATCACAGGATGATGTTCATGGTCGTCTACCTCAAGCATGCCATCTGGCTGGAGCGAGGATAACTGTGTTTCAGTCATGACATCTTAACCATTGTTTAATGTGGGTTGGCATAGATGTGGGAAGTCCAACCTGCGGATCATTCGCCGGTTACGTCGTATACGACTTCTCGGTGTCTCGATGAGTACAGATCGAGGATGCTGAAGATTGCGAACCACTTCGCCTTGCGTCTTCGGGTCGGGACAGAATTTCATGAGCCGATTTATCATTCCCAGAAATCGTCGGAGACCCACAATGTCTGTTGGCTCGGCTATCTCAACGATCGCTTTCACTTTAGCTGGATCTTTGTGGATTCCGTGGTTGTCTATGATCTGTCCGAGATACGATAGTTTGGTCTGTGAGAAGACGCATTTCTCCAGATTGAGCGTCAGACCACTCTTTGTCAGTCTGTCGAGAACAGCTTTCAGCCTCTGATCATGTTCGCGTTGGTCGCGTCCGACAACAAGTATGTCGTCCAGATGACAAACGACTCCGTTGAGCCCCGACAGTTCACGGTCCATTCGCTTCTGGAAATACTCCGGGGCTGAGGATATCCCGAAAGGAAGTCGTCGGAACATGTATCTGCCGTATGGCATTATGAAAGTTGTCAGCTTAGCACTCTCGTCACTGAGCATGATTTGATGAAATCCTTAGTTTGCATCAAGTTTGGAGTAGACTGTTCCTTCTGCAATGCTGCCAAGTGTTGTTTCAACTTTCGGAATGATGTAGTGTTCTCGACGCACTGATTCATTCAGTTTCGTCAAGTCTACACATATTCTGACAGCACCTGAAGGTTTTGGAACTGCAACGATTGGAGCACACCAGTCGGTGGGGTCATTCACTGGTTCGATCACTTCACTATCTACCATTCGGTCGATCTCGCCTTTCACTTTTTTCATCAGCGGGAGAGGCACTCTCCTTGGTGTGGCAAGACAGAATGGTGTCGCGTTCTCTTTCAAATGAATTGTGTGTTCCCCTTGTAGTTTCCCCAAACCGGAAAACAACTTCGGGTATTCGTTTACCACACTTTGCTTACTCACAGGTGGTGATAGATCAGCTACGTTGACAGCTTTGATACTGTATGTACCTGGGAGGTCTTGTATGAGACCCAGTTTGCGTATCCCTGGTACTCCCAGTAGTAGCTTTGACGCACCCTTGACAATGTACACTTGTTCTGTGATTTGCGTTGTATCATGAACAAGTAACATATTGACAAATCCCACAGTGTCGAGTTGTGTGTCTCCAGCTCCGATAAGAACTCTGTCAGTCTCTAACAGTTCACCGAAGGACGATTAATAAACTTGTTTTGGCATTATCGATATCTGGGCACCAGTATTAATACACCATTGAAGTTTCTCCTCGCCTGCGCACAACTGTATATGCCACCCTGGATCAGGATGTGCATCGATACTAAGCCCATCAATTCCTCCAACGAACGTTGATGCAGTTGTCATCATGACCTGTGACCTCGTTGACGCGTCGCGCACTCCGACAAACGACTTGAAAATGTCCCGTTTTCTGGCATAACCGACATTTATTTTTGGCAGCTGGGCAGTTCTTTTTCCCATAGGCGTGATACGTATTGCAGTAACCACATCTCGTGTTTGCTTTTGGAGTTTATTTCGCTGGTCGACAAACTGCGTTGTGGGTTTTGACACGTATCCTTGTTTACGCTTGACGTACTCGATGTTTGCGGTTTTCGACTCTCTCAGCTCGCGGTATATAGCTTCCTTCAACGAGAGTTTTTGGACGGCTTCGTCCAACGGTAAGTCTGCGCCTGCATCATACAGTTTTAGTTTGGCGCTGTCTTCAGTGCACGCAAATGTTATTTTGTCTCTCACTGCCTGCTCGTGAAATTCAGGAGGAAACTTGCACTCATTTGCTCTCTCGCGCACAGTGTTTACCCACGAATCAATTGTCTGTCCTGGTTCACGTTTCAAATGATACCAGTACTTTTCTCGCAACTGCGGGTCACGTTTTGTGAAATATTGGTCATATTTCGTAACAACAGTGTCATAATTGTTTTTGTTCTCTTCAGGCAAAAACGTGAAATTTGTGAAAATTTCGATTCCGTTTTCACCAATATGATGAAGTTGTTCTCTTGGCTTGTCGGTTGACCCTGTAGCTTGGAGGTAGATCTGGAATCTCCTCTTCCATTTTTCCCACGAGTGCGCTGGGTTGCCAGTCATCGTCACTTCTAAAGTGTCTGGTGGTTTGACGGATGCTCCCGCCATCTTGTCTTGTTGTCGAGTCGGGTGGCTGTGTTGTACTATTACGCAGGCTCTGCTTGTACTGGCTTCGCAACGTTCTCACATTTCTTCAGTACAATGTACTCTTAGACAGACATTGTCTGCAGTATTTGGTGTACGTCTCAATTCTGTCACCATGTTATACCTAGCCAAAAAGGACGTATTTGAGACAAGCAAGTAACACGTTAATACACATGTTTAATCGGTCCCGCCACACGCGCCCCCTGTCGCATCATTCCAGCACTTACAAAAAACACCAGGGTACAGATCACTATAATATTAACTACGTTATACAACAGGTGTGGTAGCATTAAAGGTCGCCAGCTTACTGTACACCACAGAAGGCAGCAGCCGGTCCGCCCGCTGACGGGGTACAATGGTCTGGTCAGAAGCCATTCATTGGTCAAGAACGTGTCAGTGCGGTATGAGCCAGGAAGACTGGTTGCTATATAAGAGCGTCAAATCATCATTAATTACAACAACAATTATGGCAACACGAATGTCCAAACGCGTTAGAAAGTGTCGCTATGCATGTGACCAGTGTAATAAAGAATGTAAAACAGATGTGATAGAGTGCTCAGAGTGCGGTTGTTGGATATGGAACGATATTAGGGCCATAATTCCACAATGCTACATTGTCGAATTCTGACTTTCGATTATCCATTTACGCTGTCATTGTGCAAGATTGTTGTCAAATATTTCACTAGAATGACGTTTGGTTAAATATGTTTGGTCAAATAAGTTGACACACAAAAGTCTACCCGAATACGTTTTGCAACAAATTATCTTGTCAAAAATGGACTCGTTGACCTTTGACAGATGTGCTGCCCCCTAGCGAACTACACCAACTTGCAAATACTGAAGTATCCCTTGCAAGTCAAGCCTTGTCAAAGCATTGTGCTGTCAATCACCGGCGTCAAGACGAAGAGTACAGAATACTTATATTGAGCGTTTTTCACCCACGTTATGAGCTATGACTTATCAAAGTTAGAGTTTAAAAGAACTCAAAGATGAACTGAAGAAACGAAGTGCCAAGCAATCTGATAGAAAACGCGAGTTGATTGTCAGGTAGGTTGGTACTGTGTGTGAGCGATAATTCATGATGTTTCGTAAACTCGACCGTCAACGTCAAAGATAATATTTATTCGTACTACAACGATAACAATTCAGTTAAAGCAATGTATACATCCATCTAATATGTATATAAAACGGTCAGTGCAGTCTCGTTTATGAAGCGTGAGCGTCAGTCAGTCTGTCATGTATGGGGAGGCTGTTTTTAAGTGAATATTATTAATTAATTAAACTTAAAGGTCATAGTGTGGAGTCTCCCATCCCACAGTGATTTGTATTTTGTTCTGGTTGTTTCCACAGCTCTGCAACGTTCAATTAACTGACTAGTCTGTATTATTGTGGTTACAATGTAATGGTCTTATGAGGTCTCATTCACCTAGTCAGCCTTTTTCAGAATATTATCGCCAAACCAACCTTTATATGCTGGCACTGAGGGTAGTCACTACTAGGGTGCTTGTCGTCCTCAGCGGTTCTTTTATATGGAACGACATTAGGGCCATAATTCTAAAATGCTACATTGTCGAATTCTGACTTTCGATTATCCATTTACGCTGCCATTGTGCAAGATTGTTGTCAAATAATTCACTAGAATGCCGTTTGGTCATATATAAGTCTGCTCAAATACGTTTGCACAAAAAGTCTGCTCAAATAAGCACTTGTTGTGCTGCCCCATAACGAAGTACACCAACTTGCAAATACTTAAGTATCCCTTACCTTTTTGGAATATAATAGTAATTTCGAATTTAAGTTAGGAATGTAGTGCTCACCTGCTTCGCGACTAGCATATAGTTCTGTAATTAAACTATGACAAAAAATGTGAAAGTGAAGCAACCTGGAGGTGCGCAGGACCAACCGCGATTGCGGACAGACCGAGCCGCTGCCCCCACCCCCTCGTTCGCTGGCTCGGGCCGAGTTGTGGGCGACGTTCCAGAATTCCCGAGACGATTATACTTTTAGACTTGTTACGTGGTCTGTCAATCTACGTGAATCATTGCACTCAAATAAATCATTGTCATTGGGGCAAACAAGCTATAATTAACATGCTAAGTACATCACAGAACATTAGGGAACTCATTTAAAAATGAACCAAGCTAATAAACACATTAACAACAAGAAAACATGTTGTTTCGCTGGAGAGGGGTTGATCACACATATCATCCACTCGGGGGTGGGAGGGGGGGTGGCACTTGGCTGAAGTGAAGTTTAAAGTCCTACCCTTGTCACGGACTTTTATCATTGAAATAGTGCCCCCTTTTCAAGAAAATGGATTCGTACCTTCCAATCTAGATGATGGGAATACTACCTCAAACATTTTCAACTCCAATCTCCTGCCTCCCACATTTAGCCGCCGGTCTCTCAAATTTCCATTGTCTCCCACCTGAAAATTACCCCATGGATCTGCCAATAACCTTATTTTAATCTTGAAGTTATTTAATAAAATAACCCATCCCTATCCATTGAATTTATTTTCCTCCTTTATCCAGGGGCAACACTTCTGATCAAGAGACTGAAGAAGACAGAGCTCTATTTCCTTGGTCAAAAACCCCCACACCAGCAGCTGTCAATCGGGTGGTAAGGGCGAGAAAATGGTTGCAGCTAGAGACAGAAGCTGGAGAACAGAGACTGTCAGCATTGAGTGAAGTATGTGCCGAAGAGACAGTCAGTACGGAAGACATACAACATGGATCAGGTGGGCAGCATTACTGTCCATTAACAATTAAAAATAGCACATATCTGCATTGAATGTATAGCTACTTGGAACTATAACACACACCAGCATTATATAAGGCCCACAATATAAAACTCCTGTCTTAATATGTTTTGACTATAATTATCATGAACAAGGGTGCAGATTACTCATTGTCATGAAAACATCATCACATAAATTTCTTTCTTTGATAATATTCAGAGGTAGGCTTGATGAGTGGTTTTCTTTATAACCTGGATCAAAAGCATTGACAATTATATTTGATAATATTTATTGCTAATACTTGACATCTGAATTTGTTCTTTCATATTCGTACACAGAGGTCCCAAGTGACACATCTACACAGGCACCTAGAGTCTACACTGCCAGTACAGCAACACAAACCAGTGACTCGATGATGTGGAGTGCAAGGAAGTTCACTCACGATCATGAAGGAATGTACTTTTATACAGGTTTGGAGCATTTTGAGAAGTTTCTTTTTGTCTTACAGTCACTTGGCCCAGCAGCATATAACCTACGTTATTATCATGATATTATAAAATCAATATCGGGGGAAGATCAATTCTTTGTTACTCTTGTGAAGATGCGCCAGCACAAAACTGACTATGAACTGAGTAGAATGTTTGGTATAACTGAGGCCACTGTGTCAACTATTTTTATTACTTGGATAAATTTCATGGTTTGCCAGTGGGGGAAACAGACTGGTGGCCGTCCCAGTTTTCACCAACTAACTTTAAGGATAAGTTCCCTTCGACAAGACTTATTGATGGCATAGAGTGTCCAATAAAAAACAAAAGAACCATTAGTGCGTGCAACAAGCTATTTTTATACCTATAAAAACAAGAATACCATCAAAGTTTTAGTAAGGGCTTCACCTGGAGGTCTCGTATCCTATGTATCACCCGCATATGGTGGATCAACCACTGATCGTCAGATTTGTAAGAGATCCAACCTGATGGAGAAGTGTGACCCTGGAGACAGCATCATGGCGGAAAAGGGTTTAACGTTCAAGATCTATTTGAGAGTTACATGGTTAACATTCCAACCTTCTTTCGGAAGACGAACAGACTGTCCGGTGCAACTATGTTGCTTGGCCGTAAAATTGCCAGCAAGAATTCATACAGAGCGCATCATAGGACTTGCAAAGACCTATAAAAAAATGTAAAAGAGCCTATGAATAACACTCAGTATATAACACTGAGTGTGCACTGGCAATACAGAACAGATAATACAAGTGTGTTTCTACTTGTGTAACTTCAGAGCCAACATTGTGCCAAGGAATGCTTGAATATGGCTGTAAATAGTCTTATCATGTTTCCCAAAGCGTAAACATACTGACTCCTCTGTATTATCTTTCTGGAACTCTGAAGCTTGGACAGTTTTTAGTCCTTTGGGCCGAAGGTCCAACGGACTATTGCTATCACTCTGCGTCCGCCGTTAGCTGCCGTATCTCGGAAACCGTTCGGTAACTTTTTTTCTAATTTTGCGTAGACGTATCTTAGGGTAATGCCACTGTGCACGAGAAATCTGTATTTGACTTAATCGTTCTAAGGGCTCCATATGGCCCCCCAGACCACAAAAAACTGGTAATTTTTCACATTTTGTCTATTTTTTCCAAAAACTGTTCAGTAACTTTTTCTCTAATTTTGTATATATACATTTCATGTGGTAGCGTCACTGTACACAAGAAATCTGTATATGACTGAATAATTCTAAGGGCACCTAATGACCCTCCCAAAAAAGGACCCCAAAACTGGTAATTTTTCAAATTTTACCTATTTTTTCAAAAACTCTTCAGTAACTTTTTCTCTAATTTTGCATAGATGGTAGTGCCACTAAACACAAGAAATCTTTATTTGATTGAATTATTCTAAGGGCACCAAAGGTCCCCTAAAATGCAAAATTTCCTAATTAAATTGTTTACATCAGAACAGCCTGGAGCTCTATTGACAACTGGCTGGCTACAGTCCTTTCCTCGACTAATCCCTTTCCCTACATCTGTCACATGCAGAGTCTGTGTCTTGCATGGATCAGAGGTTGTCTTTTCTGTTATTTTAAAAACTGTTCAGTAACTTTTTCTCTAATTTTGTATAGACGTCTCTTAGGGGAGTGTCACTGTACACAAAAGATTTGTATTTGATTGAATTATTCTAAGGGCACCCCAGGGCCTCCCACAAAGCTAAATGTTCTCATTTTCTCTGTTTCTGCCTGGACTACGTTGGCAGAGTGCTAAGTGATACACCCCACCTCACTGGGTCTCTGCCTGCTGCAGCCTGCCTGCTATTGTTTGATGGAAACTATGACTAATCTGTAATTGATCACTGGCAGAGGCTTGTGTCAACAGACAGCACCCACTAGATCTATGGACAGCTGTATCTACATTTTAAGCTGTTTCAAACAGTGGGCTGTAACTAATGTGTAATGGGAATCCCTACTGCACATGTAGAAACTGAGAACTTTTAAACACCAGTAGACATAATTATCAATGCAATATAAAGATCTGTATGTATGTTTTATTGATTACACAAAGGCATTTGACAGAGTTCGACATGAAGAAATCATATCAATGCTGGAAAGTTTGAACATTGATGGGAAAGATCTGAGAGTTGTGAGAAATCTGTACTGGGAACAAACAGCAGCAATACGAATAGAAAATGACATCAGTAAATTTCAAGAAATAAAACGTGGTGTAAGACAAGGGTGTGTCCTATCACCCGATCTCTTTTCACTATACAGTGAGATTATCTTACGCACATTAGAAGATATGCCAGGCATTCAAGTAGGGGGATACAACATGAATTATTTACAATATGCAGACGACACGGTACTGATTGCTGAGAACGAAATAGATCTACAACAGATGCTAGATACAGTAATAAGGGAAAGTGAGAAAAAAAGGTCTGTCCCTGAACAAAAAGAAAACAGAAATCATGGTCATCTCAAAGAAAAATTACACTCCAACATGCAACGTGATAGCATATGGCACTGTTTTGAAGCAAGTCCGAACGTTTAACTATCTGGGATCACTAATAACATCCGACGGTCGATGCAACGATGAGATAAAGAGAAGAATTGCTCAAGCCAAAACAGCTTTTCACCACATGAAAAACATTTTAACAAATAAAAATATATCAATTGAAGTGAGAAAACGTGTACTGCAATGTTACATAAAGCCCATATTGCTATATGGATGTGAATCCTGGACAATAACCAAAATATCACAAAAAAACATAGAAGCCACTGAAATGTGGTTATTAAGAAGAATGCTGCGAGTGCCATGGACTGCAAAGCAAAGCAATGAAGTCATCCTTAGGACAGCCAAATCAAAAAGAAAGATCATCAACAAAGTTAGAACACAACAAGCACGATTTATAGGCCATGTCATGAGAAATAAAAAGTTAGAACAAATAGTAACAACAGGAAAGATAGAAGGAAAAAGATCCAGAGGACGCCAGAGAATAAAAATAATAGCTAGTCTCTCAACATGGTGTGGAAGGAGCACAACAGAACTGCTACAAACTACACACGACCGTGCGGTATGGAGGGCCATGATCGTCAACGCTTGTGACAGATATGGCACATAGAAGAAGATAAAGATCTGACCTAGGATTAAAATAAAATAACTTAGGTATAAAATAATATATAAAGTAAAATAACATAGGTATACTCGAAAAGGTTAAAGCATATTTAGCCAAAAATTATAAGGAATATTATTTAGATGTTTTACTGTACATGTTGTAGCTATTCCGTCACTCAAGTTATATTACTATTATGTCTTTGCTACTGTTTTTAAGGCAAAATTCATGTTATGCATATGTACCTTGTTAACAAATAAAGTTTTATCATAGTTCATCTCATTCTTCTTCCCATTCTGGGGGAGGGTGGTAGAGGCAAAATGAGAACAGATAATGCGTGTGCATTTTCTTAAACAATGTTTTACTGTGCTACATGCGAGATTGCAGCTCGCCAACTATCTTGCAAGATTTCTACAACCACCAGAAATTGGCCTAAATAGCAGAGTATCCGGATAAAATCTGACAGTATTTTTTAATAACACATTAACTAATATATACAATATTCACGAAATGGTCTACTCGAATACTTTATTTCCAGGTGTATCTTCACTGGCATGCATATAGTCTAGAGAGCTACTAAACATGTCAACACTTTACTTCCATCATAACTCTTAATGATCTGTAACTACGCCACATGCCTGAGTCTGAACTTTAAACTGTTTGTCAAATTGTTCCACTGCCACATTCTCGTACCTACGGCCATGCAATACAGCTGGTGTTCTAATGTCTACAAAAGTTGTAAGTGATTCCATATCTCTCCTCTCCGCGGCCTTTGTATTTGATTTGATTTACCAAAGTTTGATGAGGTCAGATGATGTAGTCTGACATCCCTCCACTTGCTCCCTAGTTACCCTTTCCACCTCAGTGTCCTGCTCCTCGCTGATCTCCGAAACCTGAAAGTAATGTTTTATACTTGTTTTTCCGACAATCTATCATTGGTTGTCATGGTTGTTTGATTTAAATCCTTTTATTAAAATCACAGACTTAAATCAATCTTAGACTAAAAAATATTTGATTTCTTATTTGATGATTTGTATGAATTTTGTTTTGATACAAAAGTACAATTTTCGCCCTATATAATTGTAGTGTCACCAGTTAGTCTGATATTAATTGCAATACAACAAACCCCCATTTAATTTTAGTTTCAAATGAATTGCTCAGAGCTGCATTGCACAATGGTTTGTAAGTTGGACTCTGTGCTATGAGGATGTAATCTTTGTAAAAAGTAATCTCTTATATAATAGCACAGTAGCCAGTCCTTACGACTGCTCAGAGCGCTTTACACTTTACTCCCTAGCAGACTTGTTCAATCGAGCACCATCTCAACTTTTCTGGGAAGCATTCAACCATGCTGCAATTAATGCACGAAGACTATTTGTACACAAATATCCACCACTGTCTATAGCCAGGTACTCATTCATACAGCTGAGTGAACTGGAGCAGCGTAGAGTGAACGAACTTGCCCAAGGTTCAACACGACAGCACTTAATTCGAACCCGGGTTCTCTTGAGAGTCCAACGTTCTAGTCACTGAGCCACTGCACTCTATTGTAACCGTGTGCATTGTTTCAGTGGAGCACATTGTGTAAATACAGATGTATGTATGCATGGTGAATTGAAATAAATAACTAACCATTTCATCTTTCAGGTACTTGTGGAGTTAACTTCAAGTAGTCATGGTCGTTGGCAAGGGCATGTGGATTGGCAGGAGGGAACTGCTGCATCACTGGCATTGGTTGACTTTCCTTAAATATGTATATGTATAGATATAAGCAACATTGCATTATTTGCTTTATACATAAAGCCAGAGACTGCACTAATGCCCATGTTTTGACAAGTAACTATTTTTCAATGGGTCTGTAAAAGGAATATAAGATATTTGTTTCGTCAAGTCCTCCAGTAGAAATACATGCAATACATTTAAGTTATCAGATTGTAAAATGACCGAGGTGATATAATGTTATTATATTTGCAATGAGAGATGCATTACACTTACTTGACTCATATAGTTCAAGCATACACTGCGGAACCTGTCTGGAGTAGAGGCATTGTTCTACGGTTGCTCTGGTCGAGGATCATATATAAGGTCTGCATTGTCCTTCCCACGAATTGCATGTAATCTGCTGGACTTAATAGAGTTCCTTTAAAAGGTGTAGGAATGTCTGGAGGACCTGCAGGTCAAGTCAAAGTGTACATTCAGCTACATATGTATGAATTGTATGTGCATTTTAACCATTTCATTTATTTATTGTTGCCGATATGTTGACAAGAGCGTGTCACATTCTTTAAACTACCCAGCTTATTTCTACAAAATTGGGATAAACTAACTGCCATTTTTGGTGCACTGACAATTGCCCCAATATTTGTACATAGTACATTGAATGCAGAAAATAACTGTTTTTTTTTTAAAAACATCTTACCTGTGTACACATCACTTCTGTCAAGATAGTTCCTGACTGACAGTAGCGTGTCAGGCCGAACAGAACTGCTGCAACATGCTTGCAGTGAGCTGTAGGGCCCAGCCCAGCATCACATTCACATTGTGCTTCTTACACCACCGCATCATTCTTCATGGTTACATCTACTTTATAAGAGGCAGACTTCCTCATCTCTGCCCACATAACAGTTGACACAAACCACCTTCCTTGTGTGTTGTCTGTGGTGGTACGGCATATACCGCAATAACCTGAAGAAAACAATGTACAATATATAAAATAAATTGTGGAGTCGCACAATACTGGGCCAAATTGGTGTCCTGTAACTTACGCTATATTTACTCCATAACCAGCTTCTTTGTGGACAGTTCCTATTGATAACATTTGTGCTATATCTTAGGTCCATGAAGAAATAAGAGTAAAAAAAACCACATCCTACCTGTTTATTGTTGTCTGAAAAAAAATTGTGGTTGTGGACAATGTGGTGGATAACGTAAGTTACAGTGTCCACCATTTCGGGTCCAGAGTGCTCTGATCATTCTTAACATTCAAAGTCTTTTGGTTGGATTCTGATGAGTCAAGTAAATTTTGATTTCTGAAGGATTTCACAAAATGTTCTCATGTTTTAGTTAAAAGACACCATGTAACTTACATCATGAACTTCACTTGGCATTGTGCCACATAACAGTGAGTAAAGAGATCTTATCTTCTTCTTTAATTTTAGGTGTAGATGTATCTTGGCTACCATCTAAGAAAGTTTTTTTAAATTTATTTTAAGCACTTTTGTTTTTTGTTTAAAAATTATATAAATCCCGGACGCACTGGTGCCGCAGTTTCGAAGTACAATATATGTCGCCAGTTTTAATGCTATAAATAATGGGATTCAAAGACATGTCAACCCTATTCATTAGGCTAAAAATAGCCTTTCTGATTACACATTTACCCGAGCTGACATTAGCTGTAGCAAACATACATGTGGCTAGCGCAACATCTCATGGGCAAATTGTTCAATATCCTGAAAGAGTTGTTATATGCAACAACGAATTGCTAAAAAGTTCATAACACGATCTGTCTCCTTTCTTCCGTAATGTGGATATGTTGTCTTTTTTCTATTTCTGTAAGCTTTCTGGCGTTCAGGCGTTCAGCTGATGTTTTTGCTACGGTTCCTACAAACACAAACTGAATAATGCTTTAAAACCTGCACACGCATGTGCCCATAGCTATAGAATTCGTGAGTCTTTTTTGACAGACGCTGAACCATCTTTATTCAACACAAACTTGACATTGACATCACATGTCGTATCCCATCATGCTTTGGGATAAAGACAAACGTGAAGTATGGTGGCCGATATTGGCTGTTGCTACATCTCTCACCGAGTATATTGAACATCATATACGTAGAAACAATAACATTGAAAGTCATAATGAATTACGTGTGTATGACATAACCGTTGTCTGATTAGTAGTTAACATTAAAAGTGAACTTTAATTAAATGTCTGAACAGCTATTAGTGTTCTTGATTCTGACTAGTAGAAGTAATGCACTTTACTAGTCTAAACGCTTCGGTGGTTTCACCGTTCTCCCCGACCGAGTCACCCTTTCAGGTGCCGCTGGTTCAGAGAGTGAAGATGTCTCTCTAGCAGGACGTGAAGCACTCTTCGCTGGTGTAGCCGACAGCTGCATCTCAGCAGCGGATGTCGCGAGGACAGCAGTTGTATCGAAGTGTGCAGGCAGTGTCCGCTGACCGTCGGAGTCGTCACCAGCGCGATACCCTGTAGTCTGCACCAGCGCTCTACGGTTGCGACGCACAGTGCCGAGGTCGGTCTTCACCAAGTACGATCGCGGCTCAGGTGTTCGACTCACAACTAGACCTTGGCGATTTTGGTCTCGGATCCAAACTGGATCGCCTGGCTGTAGCGTCGGCAAGTCACGCGCTTTGTGTCGCAAGTTGAAGGTATGCTGCTGGTCGGAACGACGCAAGCTCTCCTTCTTTTGCAGGGATTCGTCGCCAGGACCCCTCTGTTTCAGTGTGCTGGGAAGGACGGGTAGCAGAGTGCGAAGTCGTCGTCCCATGAGCATTTCTGCCGGAGACAGGCCATTCTGAAGCGGCGTCGATCTGTACGCCATGAGAGCAACGTGTACGTCTTCGTTCCTCTTCAGAAGCCCCTTCATCGTGCGCACTGCCCGTTCTGCCTCTCCATTCGATTGAGGGTATCGCGGAGAGCTCGTCACATGCACAAACCTGTAATGCATTGCGAACTGACGAAAGGTCGCTGCACTGAATTGAGGGCCATTGTCCGAAATGATGATGTCGGGAATACCATGTGTTGCGAAGATTTCCTTCAGCACGTGCACTACGCTCTCCGACGACATGTCGTCGAGACATTTGCTCTCGATCCACCGCGAGTAGTAGTCGATCACGATGAGACTCACTTTCCCACGGAGTTCGAACAAGTCCATCGCAAGCCTCTCCCAAGGACGAGATGGGAATGACGAAGTCATCAATGGTTCAGTTGGCACCGGTCGATCTTTCGCACACGTTGCGCACTTTGAGACCATTGCCTCGATCATCGTCGACAGACCCGGCCACCACACAGATGCATGCGCTCTGGCCCGACATTTCGTTATGCCCTGATGCCCTTGGTGGAGACAGTCAAGGACGTCCAGTCTCAATGCTCGAGGAATGACGATGCGTTCGTCATATAGGAGAATGTCATCAACGATCGCCAGATGGCTCCTGCTCTCCCAGTATTGACGTAGTAGCGGCTGGTTTGGCATATATGCAGGCCACCCATGAAGACAGTATTCTCAGATTTTACTGCATTCCTCGTCTACTTTCTGCTCGTCGACTATTTCCCGTACGCGTTTGTTCGTTGCTGGGAGAATGTTCACCGTCTGTTGTGCGAACGCTTCGACTTCTGCGACAAACAATTTGTCCTCTGATGCGGGCGCTTCTACCGGACGTACGGTGCGAATCGCATCAGCCGTAGGCGAAACCTTTGTATCCTTGACGGCATTTTGCAAAATTCGGTGGTGTTCAACAATGGCACTAACGGACGATGATCTGTCTCGAGTGTGAGCCGTAACCCTAGCACGTACTCGCTGAACTTTTCACATGCCCAAGTCGCTGCCAAGGCCTCCTTCTCGATTACCGCGTAGCGTTTCTCAGTGTCACTCAGCGATCGCGACGCATAGCAAACTGGACGACGCTTGGTGTCATCTTGCACTTGTAGCAGGACCGCCCCAATGCCTGTCGACGAGGCATCTGCTGCAATGATTGTGGGAAGTTTTGGGTCGTAGTGGGCGAGTGTCTCGGGCGCGACCAGGGCGTCTTTCACTCGCTGGAATGACTTCTCCTGTGCGTCACCCCACAACCAGACATTGTCGCTACGCAGTAGTTGGCGTAGCGGCTCATTGTACTCAGCCAGCCCTGGGATGAACTTTCCCATCTGATTTACCATGCCCATGAAACGTTGCAGTTCTTTGACCGTCGTTGGAGTCGGAAAATGTGTGACTGCTGTCGTTTTCCGCGGGTCAGCCTGAATGCCGGAGCCATCGACAATGTGACCAAGGAATGTTATAGAGCTCCTGGAGAACTCGCACTTGTTTGCGTTCAGTGTGAGTCCAGCCTCCTGAAGGCGACCAATAACGGCTCTCACACGTTTGTTATGCTCTGTTTGATCTGTTGCGTGAATGAGAATGTCGTCCATGTGACATATGACCCCCTCGAGTCCTTCCAGAATGATCGACATTGTTCGTTGGAAAATCTCCGGAGCTGATCCCGAATGGTAGCCGGTTGAAGCAGTAGCGACCATGTGGTGTGATGAAAGTCGTCAGCAGCCGCGATTCGTCGTCAAGCGGAAGCTGCCAAAAGCCGCTGTTGGCGTCAAGCTTCGAGAAGACTTTGCTGCTGCCCAATTTTGCAAGGCTTTCGTCCACTGATGACATCGGGTGTGTCTCTCGCTGTACTGTTCAGTTACGTCAGATCTACGCAGATCCGCATGGAGCCGTTTGCTTTCTGGACAGGAACCATGCCGGAGCACCATCTTGTCGGCACGGTCACCGCCGATATGATCTCCTGTCGCACCATCGACTCAATCTCAGATTTTATTTGTGGAAGTAGAGGATGGGCGATTTTCCTTGCGGTGTACAAACAGACTGGTGTGGCGACTGCGCACAGCGTGATGTGATGTTCGGTTCTGTTTACCAATGTCTTTGAAGAGAGAGCTGTACTCGGCACGGTAGTTTGGTTTCTGACTCGTTGTTTCTTGGACGTTGTCGACACGTGCGACCAAGTCAAGACCGACACACGCTCGCCGACTGAGTAGAGAATACTCTTGGTGTATAATGACGTACACCAATTCATCGAGTGATTTGTTACGATAGCGCAGTTTTGCCTTGATCACTCCCATTACTGGTAGAAGTGTGCCACCCGGACCACGTAGTGCTTGCTTTGTCGGTAGCAGCTTTTTTGTATTAAGCCACGCCTCTTGATCGCTGACCACAGAGACAGCTGCACCCGTGTCTAGTTTGAACTTTGTGGCGTGACCATTGACCTCCACCTCAGCTGACCAGTGTTCTGTGTCGTCTCGTGCCCCAACATAACCGAGGTACGGCAAGTCGACACACTCGAGCTGTTGCACTTCGTTGACCCGGTTTGACGGTTGTTTCACACCTCGACAGACAGAGTGAAAGTGTCCTTTCTTTTGGCAATTGCGACAAATAGCTTCTATTGCAGGGCATTGTTGTCGACCGTGTCGACTGCGGCCACACCATTTGCATGTGTTGTGTGTGCCTGTTGTAGCAGAATTTGTTTTTGCGTTGTTGTAGTTCTTAGGTTTGTGCTTTGTATCGGCTTTGAGATAGTTTATTGGGTGAGACGGTTTGACAAAATCAACAGTTTTGCTAGCAACAGTGTTCTCTCTAACAAATTCTCTATTTTGTTTTCTTGTCTTTGCTTGTCTGCTAATTTCTATCGCTTTTTTCAGCGACAGATCGGACTTCCCTTGTAGCGTATCAGATAAAGCATCACTGAACACGCCTAAGACGATTCGATCCCTGATTAGATCCTTTCGCAGATTGCCGTAGTCGCAGAATTCTGACAGCTTGTACAAGTCTTGTATAAAGGTGTCAATCGATTCACTCGGTGACTGAGTTCTTTTATTGAACCTCGCACGCCCACAAATGATGTTTCGTCTTACCTTGAAGTATTCGTTCAGCGCCATCTTCACATCGTCATACGCATCGGTTTCTTCGTTTACCGTCAGCGTAAACAGTATATCGTCTGCACAGTCCCCCATACTGTAGAGTAGGATGCTGACTTGATCTGCATTTGGCTTATTTTTCAGCCCTGATGCTACTCTATAGCGTTCGAACCGCTTTAGCCACTTAGGCTAAAGTTCAGCCTGTTGAGGGCTATTTGCGCCATCGAACTTTCCCGGCAGTGGAATGTCAAGCTGGATGCCAGTGGGCGCAATATTCTGCGCTGGCTGAACCGTAGGATTCTCCCCTGGTATGCTCATGTTTACATTGTTGTATTAGCGTCGACTGTGGGTGTTTTAAAACCCGCTGCCACCATATAGAATTCGTAAGTGAGTCTTTTTTGACAGACGCTGAACCATCTTTATTCAACACAAACTTGACATTGACATCACATGTCGTATCCCATCATGCTTTGGTATAAAGACAAACATGAAGTATGGTGGCCGATATTGGCTGTTGCAACAATAGCCATAGGTCATCAAAGTTTGTCAAAATTGACATAATATTAATAATAATGTTGTTAATCATGTCGTGCAATATTACATGGTTCTATAAATCTAAAAATAATACATAATGTAAAGCATTTTAACATTTATCGAAGTCGCACGTCGTGTATACGAATTTCGATTTACGTTACAATTTACGTTACGTACTCTGTACAGGTCCATTGAGCGGCACGTGTTCACATTTCATTCAGTTTAATATCGCCCATCGAAGAATAAGTACTCTCACACTAGACATGCATAACACATTTGTGGTTGTAGTCAGAGTGTTGCCGGTGACATGTGAAAACGCACACTTGTGCCGCGTGCATGCGTGTCTCGTTTTCGCTGGCCTTGCCCATACTCAGATTATCCATATCAATCTTAAAAAGTAAAGGGGATAACTTCCCACGTTACTTAACACCATTGCCTACCGAGAAGAATTAAATATTTTTTATAATGATGCTTACACATTGACCTGACGTTTACAGCACCGTGTATATTATAAATGTTTGTCGGAAGTTTTATTTTACTGTTCGTACAATCATCGAGATCATCATGATGATTACAGTTATGAAAATTGGGATCAGTGCATCTAACACCCAATGGAACATTCAGTTTGCTCAATTCAATTCAACGTTCCAGTGTATGCCTTGCTTAATTTCATTAGTATTGACACTACCATTAACGCATTCTGGTACAATAGCACTGTCTGTGATGAACGATATCGGGTGGTGATCAAAATAAATAATGTACGTATGATATGGTCTAGCCATGATGTAGTTCCCCAGGCAGAATCAACGTATGTATATGTGTCTAATGAAATTAATTTAGTTAATTAAAAAAGTTTTATGTTTTATTCGCTAAATTATGCTTTTGCAAAATCGGCCATGTTGATTTACTGGGAATTGGTATTTAATGATGGACGATCTCAGTCCGTGGGCCAAGTCGTCTTGCGTTCGTATGAAACATAATTTTAATGCTATTTTGTTTTTTTATATAATAATTGCTTAATTAAGACAAAAACGTAAATGAGATGTCACTGGCACTTTTTACAGACTCACCAATGCGACATCTGATGCATACGTACGTACCGAGAAACTTCTGACGCGTACGTACGGCGTCTCACTACCCCAACATGCAGAGCCGGTATGTAACGGAGTACATTTACTTAAAGGTGCTCAATCAGTTCGTTTGCCCATCGCCAATCCGGTTCTTTTATGTCCAGATGTGTAATGTGTGAATAGTTTAACAAGTGTGCACAGTCGGTTTAATAAAAAATGCGTACTTGTTTTTTAATCGTCAAAAAAAGATTTGTCGTTACAGCGGGTATCGCTGGCGAAAGCCAATTGCGCTGTCTGCCTACTGTGCCACTTCGGTCACGTGCTTTACACGAGATCGGCATCCCAGGCATTCGAAAACAATAACAACACACACGTGCTTTAGCGTATCAAGATGAAGATTATAATTCCGAAGTGGTTATACGAAGGTACGTATTACACTATCGCAGTTAGCAACAAGAACGCGTAGCCGTGTATTAATTCAACGAGAATGGCAACTTGCGAACGTTTACACTCGACTCGAGCCTGTCGAGACTGATTTTAAGACATTAAGTTCTAACTCAAAAGTCTAAGTCTAAGACTAAGTCTAAGACAGTCACCATATCAGCCAGAGATTCAGTCAGAGAGTGACAACGAGCATAATATTTGATATGTATTGTATTTGGTTACGCAGGATGTTGTTAATAAGCTGTTATTCCGACAATACATATTGAGAGTGGATGACGTGAAGGTGCGAAATGACAAGTAACATTGCTTTGGCAGCAGGCCCCTGTTGATCGTGCAAGTAACTTAGTCAGGGAGCATCCGTAATTTCGTGCAACAGAACGTCAAACACGGGAGTATTATGTTGGTGATCGTAATTATTAAAACATTTGTTGTGATTCATATTTTTGATACTATTACTGCAGAATATTGTTGATTTGCATTGTATTTTATGCAAAATAGTTTAGATTTTTATATGACAAGCATGATGGTGATGATTTTATTCAATATAAAAATGTAAACGTAAATACATAAAATATCAATACACCTAGAGTACACCATATATAAGGTTTACACAAGAAAATGCACGCACCTGTCTCCACTGTGGTCCTTGATGCCTGGCTATAGTGTATGTAATTAATTGGTATCCTGTGATACCTTTCAACTGACATATGCCAGCGATTCTTATGTATTTACCCATATATGTAAATATTCTCACCATAGCAATATATGAATACATAATAATATATGTAACTTGAATTATGATATTGCTAGAGACTACACTGCAACCCATGAATGAGAATGAGAGGAGGCAGAGGAGGGGCTAGAGGCGGTCACCCGTGCCAGGCAGACACAGGGAGGATACACAGTCTGCGGCAGGCCCACATTTGATCAATCCAGGTAATTTCAAATTTATAACAATCAACCACGTATAATTTGAATACTTGACGAGGAAAATATATTGTTAGCATCACAATAACATTCTGTCATTTCCAACATTCACCTTGACCATTCAAGCTCAGGCTTAAAATGTCAAACACGAATATGTATAGTAGTTACACATGACAGACACTGACATGAATTTGTATACTGAAAACAAAACAAAAGATATAAATGTGCTTTACTGATGCTTTAGTGATTAGCAGAATTCAAATCAGTCTATAATATTGACTAAGATCAGGTGTCACTGTAATGAATTTGAACAATTTTAAATTCATGTAATGACAATGAACACCTAGTAAAGAAAAATAGTTAAAATGGTTCACCATTTAGAAAAATTGCATATTCCACTAATGTCTGCATGCTGTATCAAGCCACCCTTCCCCGGAACAACCCTGGTAAACACTGACTGTTCCTAAGATATCAACATGTATAGATGCAGCTGTAGTAGAACAGTTCTTGCTGCCTTTTTTCTTGTGAAATGCTGCAGGTCATACATGAAACATTATTTTATATATACTGATTATGACAATGAACACTCCATAATTATTTACTCCCAACACTACTATGATGCCTGTTTTTGTTTACTGAATATATGCTTTTTTACAGGAGATTGAACTAGTGTGCTTAGTACTACTAGCTCTCCAAGTTAATATGGCATACTGGGCAGTTGTAATTGTCCAGGATCTCGGACAAGATTCTACAGCCATGCAACATGCTGCAAATTAACAGTTTGTCATATGAATGAGTGAGTGATCCCAATTGTGCCGTGTTGAATCCGTGACAGATTCCCCAGTGCCGATGGGGTGTACACTGGCTTCCAGGTCAGTCAGTTAGCTCGACTGTCTGGAAACCAATGTAGAATGCAGGTTGCTCGACATAAGAATGTGGTGACGCCTGACTAGCTCTGAAGTTAGAACGGTGGGTGCCAGGGTCTGGCAGATATGGCAACAACGTTCGATGCTGTCAGACAGGTTCAGTGTCGAGCATTCTTTGGTGAACTGCATCGGTTTAGATATCGATGACATCACTGTATGTTTTCGCTGTCTTTGATGGTACTGCATACCAGTTTCCTGACTTTTTGCTGTACGTCTGCATCTACCTATACCGGAGACAAAGTGACAATTAGGATGGCTCTGACATGTATGATATTTTTATATGTGACGACACATTTATCAAAAGTCAATAATACAAGGTATTTGTATTCAATTCAACTATAACTTTTAGCAGTGTCCATGAAAAAATACATTAATTAACCAGAATTGTTACAGTGGTAGGGTTTCATTGTCTTTGTGTTGCTGATAGTCAGTGGCAGCCAGCTGAGTTCTTGCAACGTACACCAGGTACTTGTTATGTACAACAACACAAGTTTGTGATGAAGTAATGGTATTGAAAGCCTTTTCACATTTTTCAACAACAATCTATTGATACACTGACAGCAGCATTTTGCTTGTTTAAATTATCTATGTATCACGAGGACTGTTATATATTTTTCATGCCATGTATCA
Source organism: Paraescarpia echinospica (assembly GCA_020002185.1). Lineage (NCBI taxonomy): Eukaryota > Metazoa > Annelida > Polychaeta > Sabellida > Siboglinidae > Paraescarpia > Paraescarpia echinospica. The sequence continues at coordinate 22,786 of JAHLWY010006350.1, read as the reverse complement.
TTTTTCTAAATTATTCTTTTTTATCACTGTTTTATATTTTCACAAATAATTTACACTAATTTTCATGTTGCATGATAATTAAACAACACTTCAGTAAGTTTAGTTCTGATATAGTGTAGTATCCAGTCCTCAGGATTACTCAAAGCGCTTTAAACTTTACTCCCTGACAGACCTGTTAAGTCGAAAACACCATCTTGACTTATGTGGGAAGAATTCAGCCACACTGAAATTAATATGCAAAGATTATTCATACAAAAATATCCACCATCTGTAGCCGGTACTCTTCATAAAGCTGAGTAAACTGGAACATAGCATGTAGCGATTGTACATGTAATTCTCGGTCACATGGCGATGACCCTGTCCAGTCTAGTCACTATTTTTTGTGAGTTATAAACATACCAAGCATTGCACAAACTACAACATTTTTAAATTTTATATCCTATTGATGTTTTTTTTAACAAAAAATCATAATATAGTTATTTTTATTTTATATGTACATATTAAATTTGTTCAACTGAACATCTTCGTAAGTAATTTTTTCTCATTGGTTTACATTTTATGGGCATTAAATATAAAAAAAAATGGTTAAATACACATCATTCTATAGTCACTAATTTTGTGAATTGTAAACATACAACTAGCATTTGATATCACATGTACTAGTGTTGTTTTTTTGTAACAAAGAATTGTGATAAAAGTAAGGTTTGTTTGTTTTGTTATATGTAACTGACATTTGTTCAACCTCTTCCTAATTTTTTTTCTATTGTTGCTTTGCATTTTATGTGTATGTGATATTAAAAATTATTACATTATACACATCAAGTGCAATGATTGTACCTGTAGTTGTATTGTGCTTTTCATAATTTTGTAGTCATGATCTCATCAAATAGTTTCAATAAAATGTTTTTAATTTACATTGTCTTTACTTTAATTCACATGCATTTCTAACAACAATATGCAATTTAACGAGGACACCCATTACTGCAAAATCCTAATGCAGACAACCAAAACTATCACATACAGGGGTGGATCCATAAATCGGGTCTGGGGGGCACAAAAACCTCCACCGGCGACTGAACCAAATGGTGTAGTCTAAATTTTGTCGCTATCGAGCCGCTATAACTATAACTTCAGCCGCTCTGCTGTCTCGGCTGGAGTGGTGATATCGGAAAGACGGGGGTGCTGTTGAAACATTTTCAAAGATGGTGTAACTGTACCCAAATAAGATTGGTCAGAATAAACATAACTATAAAAACAACCAAACACATATGTTTGCATATCTTCCAAATGTTATGCTATGATTTATGTATATATATATATATATATATATATCACGTTTCCATACCAGCAGCAATTAATACCTACGTTTACTTACTGTCCTGAACTGTATCCAGCCTCAGGAAGTGACTGGACACCTGACAGTGAGCTGCCTTTACTACGACCACTGATGCTCGATACAGCCACCACAGATCTTGTCATATGTGATGGATGCAGTGGTGTCGAGGTAGTTCACGCCTTTGTGTTGAAGCTGTCAAACAAAGTCATGAATTGGAATATGGAATGAGTCAGATTATTTGTGAAGGTGTACATGGTTTGATTAATATTATATATGTATGTATATGGAAATATATATGTGTGTGTGTACATGTGGTGTGTAACTTGTAAATGTTTTAATTTCAGTGTGAAAAGGTCATTTGCCCAGTTGTGAAAAAATTAGAGTAAATGATATGAGAGTGGCAAAGTTGTTATTGTATATATTGTAAAATTGTAGTATATAACAAACAAATAGACAATTTACAAGTGTCATAGCCAACAATGTGAAACAATTTGGATTGTGCAACATCCAATTGGCAGCATAATTACTACCTGTAAGTGCAGGTAGAACATAGGTGGGTTGGAAAGAAGGTCACAGGAAATAAAGTCACAAAGTAATTTTATTCAAAAAATAAAAAATAAATAAAAAATTGTGCAATTTTTCACTGATAGTACTAGCGACATTATATCATATGTCTTATTAAGAGTCTCCCCAACCTTACGTATTATTAAAATAATTCCACATATTGTATGTTTAAACAGGTCAAATTAAATTATTTTGATTTCTGAACACACACACACACACACACACACACACACACACACACACACACACACACACACACACACACACACACACACACACACACACACACACCCACACACACACACACTCACACACATACACACTAAAATATACATTCAAAGATACAAATCAGTAACTGAACATAAGCATCTTGTGCTGTGCAAGCCAGCAGGTGATTATAGAGATAAAATGTCATGTGACGTAACATTAACATTGAAGCAGTTGCAGCCTTTAGCAGATCTATGCCCCAGCATAAGCAAAATTATTATGAAATGACAATCACTGAGGCTTGGCTATATTGTGTCACGTATATTTACTTGCATTGTATATACACATTTATGTTTGCAATACAAACATTCCAAATTAAATAAAAAGAAAATTAAGTTGAAAAAATGAACTGCAAATGAAATGTGCTATGTAGTTGATAGTTTGACAACCACCCTATCATACAAAGATGGATTAATTGTACACACTTTAGACTGGTCAAACAAGAACATAACAGTACATTAATACCATTACTTAAACTGACATTGGTTGTAATGGTTCAGAGCTGCACCCAGCCTCGGGAAGAGACTGAATACCTGAGAGTGAGCTGGTTTTACTGCGACCACTGATACTCGATAGAGCCAATGCAGCGGTTGTTGTCTGTGATGGCTGGATTGGTATGGACGTCATTTGCATGTATTTGTGGTGAAAATCAAGTGAAGGCATAAAGTGGAATGGCCAAAATTTGTTAAATTTGACATTTTTTAATAGTACTACTACCCCTCAAAATGGACAGTGTAATATAACACATAAAAGTAATATTTAGGCTATTTAAATAACTTTCAGAAATAATAAAATAAATGTTCCTCCTATGTTCATGCACCCGGTGCACTTGTTTTCTTGCTCCCTGTCAAACTAAGGTTAGCATAGAGGCCTAGAAGATCTTTATCAATGTGTATACATATTCCACATTTTTCAGAGATGTAACTTATAAACTTTTCTTTATATACATACTTCTATACATACTACATGCAGTTTTCGGCGTTTACCCCCTGGTAACATATGTAGAATATTACGGTCACAATATCCATATAAATATTTAGCATTCTCTACAGAAATCATAAATTATTACTACTCTTTAAATTTACATAATACAAGATTATTAAATTTATATTTTATTACAATAATAATAATAATATATTTTATTTAATATAGCACCAGATCCAATTATAAATTGTTCGTGGCGCTTTACAACATGTAGAACCCAGATAGAGGTATTAATGATGGCTAAATAAGCATGCATTTTCTAAAAGAAAATTTAAATATTAGTAAAATACGAATAAATACAGTAATTAAATAAATATATTAAAATAATGATCATAGCTACAGTTCTATGTAGAAATAAGACATTGTCAATTCATTTAACTGAACTAATGTACATGTAAGTATAAAATAAATATATAAATAGGTTAATTAATACATAAGAGATATAAAACAAATCAATGCAGAGAGTAAACTATGCCACATTGGACAAGAACGAGAGTCTAAAAAAATTAGTCTTTAAGCGTGCCTTGAAAATAGAGAGACAATCAGACGTTTTAATGTCATTAGGCAAAGTGTTCCACAAAGTCGCTGCGGCGACCGCAAACGAATTGTCCCCAGCTTTGACATGAGTCCGCAGGACCGTTAACATGTTATTGTTGGTAGAGCGCAGGGCTCTTGTTGGTTTGTATGGGCATACAAGGACGCATAAATATTTTGGGGCATCGCCATGCACAGCTTTATATGTAAACACTAATAGCTTAAAGTCGATTCTGTGTGCTACAGGCAACCAGTGAAGAATGCACAACAGAGGCATGGCGCTGTCACTCCGTGATCATCATTCGATGTTGTACATCACACATGGAAAAACAGTAAAGAAGTGTTATTTTGTATTCTACATTACTGAAGGCAAGTAAAGATATATTTATATCATACAAAACATGGTAGTCAAACTCATAGTATCATACTGCTATTGAGTAGGCATGGGTAAAGTTCAGTTGGTAGCTGTGTTTTACTGGGTATTGTGTGATTCCTGAGGTGATTGTCACTGATCTGCTGTCAGTAAATGTAACTAGCTTTGATGATCAAAGTGCACACTACAAGCAGCCAGTGACTCAAGTTTCAACTGACATCCAAGAAAGCAAGTACTTATAGTTAGATCCAGGCAATTATTTTAGGCATTCGATTATTTTATTAGTCTCAAATGTCCAGCCAGTGTCAGTCAGTGATTGAGAGTAAAGTGTGAATGTCCAGTGGGTGCTACAGTTGTATTATGTATTATATTATACATAGTTAAATATTGATATAATATGACGTCCTTAAATATGAAGGCATAATATCTACATTACTGTATATTAATTTGCGATGGAACGCCATGGAACGTCGATGAAACGTCGCGGAACGTTGATGGAGCGGATTTTTAAGTTCATCTACCATTCGGTGTGTGCTTCGCATGATACTGATACTTCGCACATAGTTAACTATTGATATAATATAACATGTCCATCAATATAAAGGCATAATATCTACAATAATGTATATTCATGTGCGGTGGAACGTCGCGGAACGTCGATCGAAGATGAAATTACGATGACAGCTTTGTTTTGGCTGTTCCATCTGTTGAACACACAGTCGTGTGTGTGATGTGTGTGTGTGTGCTTGCTGATAAATTCAATATTACTAACCTGTCCAGAAGAAACTTGGCGAATGCTGCATCACTTTTCACGCCAGCCGTTTCTTTCGTTCGGTTTCACAAATCCAAAACCTTTCCAATATACACCTTTGTACGCGGATACTCTCTTTGTCTTTCCGCTCTCACCCTCTTTTTAGCCGAGTCGGTTACATATATCCGTGGGCGTCCCTTCATCGCAGATAAAAATATCGAGCTATCACTTGTACGAAAAATGGATGGCGACTCGTAAATACGCAATGTTGACTGAATCCAGGCACCGAAAGGTGGGGTCAAAGGCCGATGTCGCCGCATATTCCCGTTCACGTGACTATTACACGAGAGATCTATCTCAGACCACATCCAAGTTCAGATATGTGTCTTGATATTCGGTTAGGACTAACCGAAAATCATTTTATTGTTTGTCTGTTAATTTCACTAAAACGAAGTAAAGCCTACGTACAAATGAACCAGTACATCAATAGTGAATACTTGATACGTTTACGTTTCGTGAAATTAGTCTGACACGTGAGGAGCACAAAAATCGAAATGATTGAGCACCTTTAAGTACAGTACTTAAGTAGTTTTTTTAATGTACTTGCAACAAAATACTTTTTAAGATTACTTTTACTTGTAACGAAGTACATTTTTATTTCCATATTACGGTAACGGTGGTGGGGGTATGTGTCCATTTGGGGTCTTGGCATAATTTTTACATAAGTACTTTATTTGGAGGATTCGTTTACATAAGCAGTGTTTTGGGAGCTACTTTTACTTAGTTACTTTATTCGAGTACTTGTTCTAGCTTGACACAAGCACACTACGACCAGATACCACTGCAAAAGCAATTCTTCAAATGCTCGATCAAGAGAAACCCATTAGCGTCCAGGCTGATGGGAACTCTCTATTCCGAGCGCTATCCCGCGGGTTGTTCGGTTGCGAAGTTCACCACGAACACGTACGTCTCCTCACTGAGGTTAGAACTGCTAGAGCACAGGATATGCTACGACACACAGGATCCGCACTACCACGACCACGTATGTGATGATCTCATTCACCACGACCCGTTCCATCAACTACTCCATTCCGTGACAACACCAGGTAGCTACTCAGAACTGGTGGTGATGTATGCTGTTAGTGCAGCTCTATATGTTTCCATACTGTCATACTGTCCACCCGCCAACAACGTTCCATTCGATATCAGGTCCCTGAACAGGACGATCCGCGGCCGCGGAGTAGCGACTACAGCCTCGCATGAATGTACACTGATGTGGACGACGGTAAGCCGATTGCAGCGACAAGAGGATTTCGTACCAAATCATTTCGTTGTGCTGCACACGACCGACACACGACCCCCCCCCCCCACAACGGACAACCATCTGAACAATTCTTCCTTTAACGTCTCGACGAACTTCAGCCAGCCAGAGGAGATAGATGAAAGGTAAAGATAAATCATTTTGTTCACACCTTGTAATCCCTAACCACGAACCCAGCTCCTAAGGCAGAACAGCTGTTGTTGCCCGAGCGGTTAGAATATCGGCATGATTACATTGTTTCAGAAATCTGTCCATTTGTTTATTTAGATCGATCGTCGATGAACTCCCGGCTGACCCTATTGCCGTTGATGAGTTGGCGCCAGACTTCACGATCCTGGATGAAGTGACGCAGCGAGGGAAAAGGAAGCTCGTCTGGAACGGCTACTCGTACACCGTCAAGGTAAATTCACGAACAATAGAACAAATCATTCTGATAGCAGGTGTCCGTTGAAGAAGGAATGAATAACATTTCTGCATTAAAGCAATTCTGTGAGAATTGTAAACTCTTTATTATTTGAATATGAATATTTTAAATTTATAACTGTTAGTAGACGTAGTAGTATATATATATATATAGTTTTATATATATATATATATATATACATTATTTGGTATTCCAGCGACAGGGGATTCTACTATGTGGCAATGCACAGTACGTAACAAGAAAACAAACTGCCAAGCTACTGTGCATCAAACCGGTGACAAGTTCGTCATTGGGCCTAAAGACCATGCGCACGGCCCTGAAGCCGGAGTGGCTACATCGTTGACAGTCAAAGCAAAGGTAAATATAATAATAATTACATTAAATAATCATAATAATAAGAATGAACAAAGAGCATTATTTAAAGATGAAATATACAGTAGTCCCTCTCTTCAGTGCACGTGTACCCCGTAACAACGAGCTTGTCTTCCTTGCTGTAATCGTTGTGTTTGTCCAAACTAGTTTGAGTGTGCTGTTATCAATAAATAAATAAATAAATAAATAAATAAATAAATAAATAAATCAATAAATCAATCAATCAATCAATCAATCAATCAATCAATCAACCAATCAATCAATCAATCACGTTTGCCGCCGGCGATGCCACGATTGCTTCCCCGTTCGCGCCTCCGGCCCCAGTCAGGGCTTCGGCTTGGCGTCGCCTTTTCATCTTGTAAATTGCAATTAAGATTCACAAATACGATGTATAAAAGGTTCATCTCAAATGTTTTCAATGTAGCCCAATATTAAGCATAAACCGAGGTGAAATAATAAACAAGCATCATCAAATTATGCCAAACGGCAAATGTTACCAGTGCCTGGAAAAGGTGAACTGGTTGCCAGCGTATGAAACGGTGGAACGCATTATCGAGTGACGCACAATTTGTGCATTAATGAATATATAATATCATCATTAATCGTATATTGTTGTTTGCTTGCCATATATCAAAGCTGCGCGACTTGGATGTTCAACATCCATGCGAGGCCTTGCCCGGCATTATAAGTCTCGCACGCACCGCCAACCGCGTTCGGGCCAAGCTAAGACCACAAGAACCGCGAGACGTAGACTTGCAGGTATGAACTGCGTGACATTACTTTGTGAAATTTATCTGTATAATCAAATTTAACACAAATATTTTGTTTTGTAGGTAGAGCTTCTGATATTTGGTTTGTAATTGTCATCATTAAAATGCAATGCTCATATTGTATAATTTCAGCTGGCTGAATATTTCCTGCCCGAAGGATTCATCAAAGCCGACATTCAGATTTAAGATTTAACAAGATTGCCATCCAGAAAATTACTCTGGATGGCAGGTGGACAAGGAAGCCTTTTGGCTTATCGAGAGTCCAATACTTTTATCTACATGTATCCCGCCTTTTTAAGGTGTGTGTCGATTTTATTTTTAAACATATTCACGCTACTAGCACCAACACAATCAGGAGATAATCTGTTCCATTCATTTACAGTCCTTTGTGAGAATGAGAACTTTCTTATATCTAATCTACACTGCTCCTTTACTAATGTAGCTTCATGTCCTCTGGTCCTTCTATTTTTCTTAACTGAGAAAAAAATGTTTCTATCAATATTTTCATAACCATTCAATATTTTAAACACTTCTATGTGATCTCCTCTCAATCTCCTGGTCTCTAGTGTTGTTAAACCACATTCTTTTAGGCGTATTTCGTAACTAAGATCCCTCAGATTTGGTATCATTTTAGTCGCTCTCCTCTGTACTCTTTCTAGCATATCTATGTCCTTCTTGCGATATGGCCTCCATGCTTGTATACAATATTCTAAATGAGGCCTCACTATTGTTTTGTACAGCGGTACTATTAATTCTTTTTTCTTATACGCTATATTTCGCCTAATTAATCCAAGGATTTGATTTCCCTTTGACGCTGCAATTCCGCACTGCTCTGAAACCTTCATATCAGCACTAATGGTTAACCCTAAGTCCTTTTCTTTTACAGTAGTACTTAGAACAGTACCCCCCATTTTATATTTTACCTCTTCATTCCCATGACCTGTGTGGAGGCATTTACATTTCCCAAAATTGAACAGCATTTGCCACTTTTCAGACCATTTGATCAACCTATCAAGATCATCTTGTAAATGCTGTCTGTCTCCATCACTTTTAATCCTTCTAAACACTTTTGTATCATCCGCAAATTTTAACACCTTGCTTGTTATATCATCGTCCAAATCGTTGATATATATTAAGAATAATATAGGTCCTAGTACTGATCCCTGTGGTACCCCACTCAATACCGATTTCCAGTTTGAAGACTATCCAGTTTGGGAAGCCTCCCCCATCAACTACTACGTTGTCTTCTGTCATTCAGCCATTTTCTATCAGTTTATTATACCATTTCCTATGCCGTAGGCCTTTGAAATAGGGAGTAATCTTTGATGTGGTACTTTGTCAGAAAGCTTTTGAAAATCTAAATAGATGATATCTACTGGTGATCCCTCATCTACCCACCTAGTGATGTCTTCCAAAAATATAACATATTTGTTAAAGCATGACCTTGCTTTTAAAACCCATGTTGAGATGGGTTTATCAAAAGTTATATTTAACAAAGAAAATCCATGTGATCTTTAATTAGTCTTTCTAATAATTTGCAAATCACTGATGGTAACTCACTGGTCCTATAGTTCTCTGACTTGTTTCTCCGAACCTTTTTTACTAAATAACGGGTATAATGTTTGCCTCTTTCCATTCTAAAGGAACCACTCCCTCTTCTAATGGCCCATTGAAACTGTTGCAAGCGGTACGCTAATTTGTTCTACAATTTCCAATAGTAGTTTGGCGGAATCCCATCCACTCCAGGTGATTTATTATCCTTCATAGCCCTTATTTTCTTAGCTACCATTTCCGAGGTTACAACTAACTGTCCTAAATAGTCTGAATCTGCCCCCTTGAACTTAGCCTCTGGTACTGGCAGTGAACTAATATCTTCTCTGGTAAACACTGAACTAAAATACTCATTCAGGTCTTCTGCCATTAAGAATCCTTCTGATATTGTATTTCCAGCACTATCTTCTAGAGGACCGACCTTATCCTGAACTTTCTGTTTGCTTCGAATATACGCATAAAAACTCTTACTGTCATGTTTTATATTACTAGCTAATTTTTTTTCATAGCTTCTCTTTGAATTTCTAATTTCAGCTGTAGCTTGATTAAGTGCTTCTTTATAAATGTTGTAGTCTTCATCATTTCCAGTACATCTATATGACTTCCACATCATTTGTTTATACTTAATTTTTCTAATGGCTTCTTTCGATAAGTGTTTCTTTTTAGACCGTTTCCCTTGTTTTTTGAAAGGTACAAATTTATCGACTATGCACTTAATTTCACTATTTAAGATATTCCAGCATTCGGTTGCTGTCTTATTCTTCAGTGTGTTATTCCAGTCTATCTTTGCTAAATATTTCCTCATGTCCTTATACCTTCCTTTGTGGAAATTTCTCCTATACTGCTTTTTACTATTCCTTTCTGATTTTACTTTGATGGTAAAATGTATCTGGTTGTGATCACTACTCCCCAGTGGCTCACATATCTTGACATTGTCAACTAATTCTTTCTGTGAGGACAAAACTAAGTCTAACACATTCTCTCCCCTGGTTGGTTCTAGCACATGTTGAGAAAGGAAACTATCTTGTACTAAAACTAAAAACTTGTGGTCCTCACTCCCCATACTCTGTAGAGATTTCCATTGTATATGCCCATGGTTAAAGTCCCCCATAATAATACAGTTCCGTTTGCTTACTTCCCTTATAGCGTTTTGTATTTTTTCATTCTCTTCTATGCTTATGTTTGGACTTCGATAAACTAACCCAACTGTTAACGTTGAGTTTCCTGTAACTATGTTACACCAAACAGCTTCTTCGCAATCTGCTTCTCTTTCTAATTTTATTTCATAAGCCTGGATAGATTCTTTAATATATAAAATAACTCCACCTCCCTTTCTTCCTATTCTATCTTTCCTAAACATTACATATCCTGTTAGTCCCAATTCGGCATCTGATATATCAGTGGTGGCCCACGATTCGGTTATACCTATTATGTGAGGGTCAATATCTTCTACCATAATGTTTAGTTCACTTCTTTTGTTTACTATGCTCCTTGCATTTAAACAAATGCATTTATATCCTGATTCAGAACAGTTTTCCAGGCTGTTCTTTGCCGATTTATTTCTGCTGTCTTTATCTATGCCTCCAGTTTCAGGCTTCTCTGTGAATCCCCCCTGCGAATCTAGTTTAAATAGATGCAGCCTGTCCCACTGTCAACAGATTGCGGCAAGTTCTCTGAGAAAACTGCTGCCCCCTTTCCACTTAGATGTAGGCCATCTCTCATGTACATATCTTCCCTCCCAACAAAGTATCCCCATAAATCTACGAATCCCACCCCCTCTTCTTTACACATCTGCTCAACTAGTGCGTTGATCGCCATCCTCTTGCAGTTTCTATATGTCGGCCCCCTTCCTCCCATTACTGGCAAAATTCCTGAGAGGATAATCTGTTCTACTCTTGTCTTCTTTAACTTCTTCACTAACTGTCTGTACTTCTGAACTATCCCAGTTGTTCCCTCCCTCTCTGCGTTATTTGTCCCTACATGTACTAGTATAGACCCTCCCTTGCCATGCCCCAGTACCTTCTCTACCCTTTCAGTTACATGTTCTATCCTAGCCCCCGGTAGACAAACAACGACGTCCTCCCCCTCGCTTAGAGTCTTATCTGTCTTTCTCATAATCGAATCGCCCATAAACACCCTCTCTTTCCTCATTGCCCCCTCAATCACTGCCTCAGTGTAGCTCTTTCTACGGTTTGCATCTGTCTGGTTGTAATCTTGTTCCCCTGTCTTCTGCTCTCCCGTCACAATCTCGTCCGTTCCATTCTTTCCTGACGCTGTTTCTCTTGTCACCTTTCTTCCTGTCATCGTTCCTCCCGACTTCTCTTCTGTCACATGTACTCTCACTTCCTTTCTTCCCGTCATCTTTCCTCCCATTGCATTTCCTTCTCTCCTCTCCCGTCTCTTTTTCCCTCCTACCTCTTTCTCTACGGTCACTTTCTCTCCTGCCACCTTCACACCTGTCACATTTCCTGCCGTCGATCCTCCACTTTCTTCCCCTCCGATCACCTTCCCTCCTCTCAGTCTCCTTTCCTCGGTCTTGTTGCCACTACTCTGCTCCTTCAGTTTCACAGTATTCCCAACTTTATCCCTGTCGTCTCTCTCCAGTCCATCTGTCTCCTTGCTGATTCTCATCTCCATCCCCTTCACAATATCTACCAACCTAGCTACCTCTTTCTCCAGACATTTCACCTTCCAAAACCCCACGCACTGAAAGGTGAATCCCTCTTCCTTGGTTTCTGTCCATGACTTCGTACAGCCGGATAAGGCAAAATCTACCCAACTGTGGCAGTCGTCGCACACCAAGTGTCTCTTTGCCTTGACTTGCCGCTTGCATTCGTGTGGACGATCAGCGTCATCTGTTATTTGCGACAGACAGACAGCTCGATCTACTGGCACACGCAATGAGGTGGTATCTTGATGGAACGTTCAAGGTCGTCAAGATTGTTGAGCTGTTTTCGATACACGCTTTCCTATAAGAAGATGACGCGATGAAACAAGTGCCACTCGCGTTCATCTTCATGTCTCGACGCAAGACTACAAAGAGGTAAATAGAATTTATATCGTGATCTACTAAATTATTTTTATTAGAGTCTTACTGACATAGTATTTTATGTGCTACAATATGTATGTTAATGTTATCTTAACATAGCAATGTTAATGGATAATTCATAATTTTAACGGACATTTTATATTTTTGTATTATATTTATTGTTATTATTATATTCATATATATATGTTTAAATATGTCATTTTGTATGATGGGTTGATCGTAATTGTCATCATTTAAAGGTGTTTCGTGTCACAAGCCGATTGCTGCCGCGACCCGCATCCGTGCGCGAATTTGTAGCGGACTTCGAAAAAGGTACTTAATCACTTTTTATAGAATGATGATCGTACATGAAAATGTTACTTGTATGCTATGCTAAAATGGTGAGTCTTCAGTTTGCACACAGACATGGTGAGAGTTGCGCACAGACATGGTGAGAGTTGCACACAGACATGGTGAGAGTTGCGCACAGACATGGTGAGAGTTGCGCACAGACATGGTGCGAGTTGCGCACAGACATGGTGAGAGTTGCGCACAGACATGGTGAGAGTTGCACACAGACATGGTGAGAGTTGCACACAGACATGGTGAGAGTTGCACACAGACATGGTGAGAGTTGCGCACAGACATGGTGAGAGTTGCACACAGACATGGTGAGAGTTGCGCACAGACATGGTGAGAGTTGCACACAGACATGGTGAGAGTTGCACACAGACATGGTGAGAGTTGCGCACAGACATGGTGAGAGTTGCACACAGACATGGTGAGAGTTGCGCACAGACATGGTGAGAGTTACACACAGACATGGTGAGAGTTGCGCACAGACATGGTGAGAGTTGCACACAGACATGGTGAGAGTTGCACACATACATGGTGAGAGTTGCACACAGACGTGGTGAGAGTTGCACACAGACATGGTGAGCGTTGCACACAGACGTGGTGAGAGTTGCACACAGACATGGTGAGAGTTGCGCACATATTTGCATGGGTAGGATGTTCCATAATTGTGGTGTAGTCAGTAACAATATCTTATATTTAAAGCGAAATTTTACCGGCAGCCATTGACATTATTTGAGTGTTGTGAGTTTATGCCGATACAGTAAACTGTAGTAGTGAGTACTATTAACTTTCCTATCACGTGTGATTAACTAATTGTAAGAGTTCCGTATGTTTGCAGGAATGTGGAAGGGTCTCCGCGCCGTATTCAATGAGCCTATCATAAAGGGGTGTTGTTTCCACTGGACCCAGACGAAGGAACGTACAAGTACATCAAGAAGGTAGGCATACTTAATACCCTGTACTTTTCCAGATTGGATATATGTCTATGTAACAATGTTGTGTGTACCCAAACATTTGGTAAGTATTGCTAGCACGACTGACAACCAGGACTGGGGTAGTAATATGTAGTAGTAACGATTTACGAAGTTATGAAAGTTTACATAGCAGGAGACACTGGAACAGTGTGATAGCTACATGGCTTCAATAGATCTTTGAAGTTTGTTCTCTTGCCAACTACCCTTTTCTCACATGCCTGTGGGTTTGGTAGCTGCCTGCACACTACTAGGACTAAACAACAGAGGTGTGAAAAACATCCTGATGTACCTGTATGTGCGCCAATAATTAACTGTCCACCAAGCAGCTAGCTTTACTAAATATAAGTTGTTTGTCCTAGTAAATATAACTGCTTTATAAATATATTTCTGGTGTATGTGTTTTCCAGGTACTAGCACTTTCTTTCTTGCCGGCCGAACACATCCCGGCAGCGTTCCATGCGCTGATGCCACATGTAGGCGACGACATTCGTGCTGGTCGACCTCATGGACTACGTCGAAAACACGTGGATCAACAGTCGTGTTTGGAATACCGACTCCTTGTCGGTATAACAGCAAAGCAAACGCACGAATAACGACGTAGAAGGTTGGCACCACCGCATCAACCAACGCGCCCGCGGTACAGCCCCGCCGTTCTACAGGTTGGTGCCACTGCTGTTTGCAGAAGCGCAACTGATCCCGATTTTGTCTCGATTCGTTTCGGAGAAGAAACTCGTGCGGCGCCAGCGGAAATGTTACAGGCAGCTACAAGGGAAATTGTTTCGTCTGTGGACTAGATATGCAGCTGGCGAAATCTCGACTTCGAAATTGCTCAAGTCTTGTGGCAATGTGTATGCTCCGAGCCGTCTGTAAATGAGGACTGTAGCCGCCTGTGTGCTAAGATATTACCATTGTGTGTGGAGGTGGTGGTGGAATCCTATTAAAGTTGTGTTAAGACGTTACCATGCTTTGTCTCTCACACACCGATCATAGACCATTCGCCGGTGTCTTAGTTAGTAGATAGTAAGACCTGTACGATCTCAAAAGCCTACTTATAAAAAAGAATTTAATGACCCCTAATCGTTTTCGGGCACACCGCTGAGTCAGCAAAAATGCGAGACTAATCCTATGCATAAAAAAAATCAAAGGCTTTGTGGTTGACACTAATGAGTTTGGGAAACCTACTTATAAAAAACGTGATTGATGAGCGATGTAATTTGATACTAATTGGATGATTGACAGTACACTAGAGAGATGCCACCTAGCGGTGAGTGCAGAGAGTATTTTAGTCCTAGCGATCAACGCCGTACCTAGAGCGCGCTGACGTAAGCAATAATGCGTTTATCGCGCTAACCACGCTAAAACCATGGAACATTCGTACTTTTAACGTAGTCCTCAACGCTGACGTAATGCGTTTGTAGATTCGAGAGGCCACCTAGCGGTGAGATATAACCGGGGCAAAACCCTTGGCGACGGTCTTAGGAGAGTGTTCGCCTAGGGATCGAAAGGTTTGAACCCTAGTCGCAACTTTTTATTAGTGTCGGTTGTATATAAGCGGTGGCGGTAGCGGGTGATCGGTAGTCGGTACGAGGTCGTCGGCTATAAGGTTTGGTGGATCGCGGTCGTTCTTGTCGAATATGTATATGCGTCGACTGTCGGCGATCGGTCGAGGCTTTCGATCCGTCGAGCACGCCTATCAGTATAGGAAAGCGATATTCTACGAGGACGTGGAATGCGCCGAAATAATCAAAAGTTCGCGAAGCTCTTACGCAGCGAAACGACGCAGTTACGACATTCGACTAAAGAGAATGAGAAACAAATGGACCGACATTAGGGTGAAATGTATGAAGATGTTGTTGAAGAGGAAGTTTGACGGATCGAGCGATTTGAAGGCTGCACTGTTGGCGACCGGGGACGCCGAATTGGTGGAATGGGTAGCGAGTAAGGAGGGTTTCTGGGGTAGCGGAATTGCGGGCGATCCGGGGAAGAACACGCTCGGTAAACTGTTGATGGAGTTGTGCGATGAGTATAAAAACGCGTAAAAAAGTGTTCGTCGTTCAGTCGTGAAAAATGAACGGACCGTCGTTGAAGCATCCTTTTACGTGTATAGTAGCCGGTCCTACGGGATGCGGTAAGACGACGTTCGTCGAGCGTTTGATACGTTACGACACTATGATCGATCCGCCGCCGGAGAAAATCCTGTGGTGTTACGGACAGTGGCAGAGCGGCTACGCGTCTATGTCTTCGAAAATAGAGTTCGTAGACGGCCTGCCGGATCCGAAACGTTTAGACGGTAAAGCGAGAACGCTTCTAGTACTCGACGACCTCATGGAGGAGACCGATAGCCGGGTGACGGTACTATTTACTAAAAAAAGTCATCATTGTAATACGTCGGTCGTACAATTACGTCAGAACATGTTTCCGAAAGGGAAAGAAAACCGTACAATCAGCCTGAACGCTCAATACATAGTGCTATTCAAGAGTCCTCGAGACGCGGGTCAAGTAGGTCACCTAGCGAAACAGATGTACCCGGGAAAGGTCAACTACATGATAGAGGCTTTCAAAGACGCGACGTCGTCGGCGTACGGGTATCTATTCGTGGATCTGAAACAGGAAACGGAAGAGGACATGCGTTTGCGTACGTGCATATTTCCGGACGATGGCCTTCAGTACGTGTACGTACGGAAGGGTGGCGGCGGTGGTGGTGGTGGTGGCGTCGGCGGACTATAAGAAGAGAGGGACGACGGGGCGTACGTTTATTAGTCGCTATGACGGGGCGCGTGACGGGAGCGAAGAGACGACCGAAGGTGGCGGGACCGACGAATCAAATAAAGAGACACATCGTCGCCCTGCAGCTGTTGGAGAGACATAGGCGGAACATCGCTCTGCGAAAAGCGCTACTCGCCCACGCGGACACCGGTCTCATTTGTAGTCTGTGCGATTGCGCGTACAACATTCTGAAAGGGAACGTGAAGTTGTCGCCGAAACAGAAACGCGTATTGTCGAAATACCGGGATCACCTGCGTAAACTCGTCGACAAACACGTGACGCGTAAGCAGAAGCGTGTCATCTTGCAAAAGGGTGCGGGTGGTTTTTTGACGGCCCTGCTAGCGCCGTTAGCGAGTACCGTTATCTTGCCGCTGCTCAGACAGGTGTTCGGCGGTGGCGCCGGCGGTAATTGATGCAGTACGCGAAGAAGATGGCGTTGGTCGATCCACGATTGGTGGAAAGCCTCCTGCCACGCGTCGATCAGTCGTCGAGCACGCCTCGATCACGTGTGCTGAGTAGTCTTGACAGCGACATGAAGGACATTCTAGAACGTTCGGATTTATCGGAACGAGAAAAGGTAGCGTCGTACAATCAACTGCTGAGTCGGTACAATACGATAGAGGCGGCTCGAGCGGCGCAACCGGTACGCGTGTCGGTGGTGAACAGCGGCGAGACACCCGCGGTACCGGTGGCGCCAGCAGCGGCGGCAGCGGCGGCGCCACCATCGTCGGAGACGATAGAGCGCGAAATCGTAGCCAGCATGCCGAAAACGTTGAAAGAGAAGACGAGACTGCTGATCGAAAAAATGAAAGCCGATCCGTTGTCTCGATGGAACGATCGCGGTGAATTCGTGTACGACGGTAAAGCGATCGCGGGGAGTAATATGGTCGATCTAGTAAACGATCTCATGCGAACAAGATCGAAGACGACGGCGCCCGTAGGATGGCGGGAGTTCGGATTGCACATGAAGGATATGAATATCCCTATGGAATTCGTAGGCAACCCGCGCTATCGTTCGTACGTCGAGCGACGACGGACGCAGCTACTAGAAGAGAGGATGACGAGGCCGTCGACGTCTAGTTCATCAGCAGCGCCGACTGAGCGGAGACGTCGTACTCGGATGCGAGGCGAACCTAAACGCAGATCCGCTTCGTTGGGCGTCACGGCGTGGGATACGTTGTCGTGATGACGTCACGACGCGCGATCATCATCGTCGTCGTCGTCGGTTTCATCATCGCGCTTATCGCGTTCTGTATCATCGTATCATCATCGTCGTCGTCGTCGTCGTCATGGTGTCCGGGTGGAGTCGTCGTCCAAAACGAAAGCCTCGACAGCAACGAAACGTCGACGAGGACGACGACGAGGAGCTGAATAACGCGTACTTCGATCCGAAACGGGTGGGGAGTTACGGAGGCGTCGACGCGTTGCACCGGGCGTCGAAGCTCCGACGTCCGGCCGTCGAGAGGTGGCTAGCGTCGCAGGACGCCTATACCCTACACAAACCGGTTAGACGTCATTTCAAACGACGTCGCGTCATCGTGGGCGGTCGAAACCAGCAGTGGCAAGCCGATCTGGTCGACTTGACTAGACTGAAAACGCACAACGACGGTATAACATTCCTATTGACGGTGATCGATGTGTTTTCGAAGCGGGCGTGGTGCGTTCCGTTGAAGAATAAGTCCGGAGCGTCGCTCGTCGCGGCCTTCGAGCGCCTGCTGAACGACGACGACGAGACGCCGCACACGCTGCAGACCGATAAGGGGAGCGAGTTTTTGAACCGACCCCTGCAAACGTTGCTAAAGAGTCGCGGCGTTCATCATTTCGTGACGCATAACGAGGAGACCAAAGCGAGCGTCGTGGAACGGTTTAATCGAACTTTGAAGACGCGTATGTGGCGCTATTTTACGAAACACGAAACGCTGCGCTACGTAGAGGCGTTACCGGATTTCGTGCGATCGTACAACAACGCCTACCACCGAAGCATCGGTAGGACGCCGGCGAGTGTCGACGCGACGAATCAGGAGGCCGTATGGCAACGACTGTACGGGGGTGGCGACGACGTCGAACGACGACGAAAACCGAAACTACGCGTGGGAGATCGCGTACGTATCAGCAAGACGAGGGGTCATTTCAAAAAAGGATACATGGCTAACTGGGGCGAGGAGCTGTTCACCGTCGTAGAGGTGCACCCGTCCGAACCGCCCGTTTATCGCCTCAAGGACGACGCCGAGACGCCGATAGAGGGCACCTTCTACGAACCGGAACTACACCGCGTAGTCGTTCCGAAAGACAAACTATATCGCGTGGAGGCGGTTCTTCGGCGTCGTCGGCGTCGTGGCGGCGGTTCGGAGGCGCTCGTAAAATGGAGCGGATATCCGGCCTCATTCAACAGCTGGATCGACGCCGAGTCGCTCGTGGACCTATGATGATGAATCGTTGGACGCGTCACACCGGCTGCTGGCGACTGCACGAGGCGGGACTATGCAACGGATCTTCGTTCTTACCGTATAAAGGTCCCTGTTGCATCGACAGGGCGCAGTGGCGCGACGATGTGCGACGACGACGAAACTACCTCGAGTGGCGAGCGTCGAACGAACGCCGACGAATCGTCCGTCGTCGACGACGAGCGCAACGCGGACTCCATCGACGCTACAACAGCAACCGCCGCCGAACCCGTTCCATGGCGAATCTGCGGCAACGAATGCCCTAAGGCCGAAATCGTGTTCCTCTGTCAGGTCGTCGTCCTGTACTTCGTCATCGCCGTTAGTATACACAATCTGACGAAAGGTCAAGGTGACTCCAACCTGTGGACGGCGCTGTTGAGCAGCTGTCTCGGTTACCTGCTCCCGAGTCCGTCTATGAGTGTCGGCGGACGTCGACAACGCGATGGCGGTCTCGTCTGATTTTTACCTGACGCTGCCGAGCAACGCGTCTATGAAACGTCACCCCGAAAATACGTTGACGCACTACGTCACGACGTTGCCGCGACGTTTCGACCTGTCGGGGGAGTGGGAATGCGGCGCCGTGTCGGTACAGTATCCGCACACGTGGTACAACGTGAGAAAGAAGGACGCCTACTTCTATCTGACTTGCGCGACGGGCGAACGGGGCGTTTACACGCAGATAGACGAAGAAGGCACGACCGTGCTAATATATCGTCAGACGACGATTCCTCACGGTTTCTACAACAACGTTTATACGTTGTGCAACAGGATCAACGAGGCGCTAGAGAAATTACACACCAGGAAGGTCAAGGTCGTGCTAGAATACTGCGCCGTCTCTAACCGCTTTACGCTACGTATGTCGGCGGGTGTCGAATTTATCATACCTCATACGAGCCGTCTGAGGCACTTGCTAGGTTTCCATAGCAACACGATCATGAGTTCGTCCGCGTACGGTCCCGCGCCGGCGACGAGGCCCATCATCAGCACGTCGCCCGCCGCGTACACGTTCGAGTACGAAGGTCGCGATACGGTGACCATGTCGGCGGGCATCGAGAGTCTGTACGTGTACACGGATCTCGTGGAACCGCGCGTCGTCGGTGACGTGTTCGCGCCGCTGCTTTCGAAACATCGCCGTCCGCGGTGAGAACGGTGACGTCGTTTCGGAATCGTTCGTTCGCGTGCAATACGTTAAGCTGATGCGGAATCAATTCGACGAGGTCGAAGTCGATATAAGAGACGATCACGGCCAACCGATACCATTCGAGCAGGGGAAGGTGGTGACGACGCTTCACTTCAGACGTTGTAAATTGAAATTGTTTTAACATGTCGTCGAAGAACCCGTACGTGGACTACTACGTTCGTCAGGTCGGCGGACAGCTGCCGGTCTTCGTCGGCGCTCGGGGTCAACGAGGTCACGGTCTGGGTAATCTCTTCGGGAGTCTGTTTCGAAGCGCCATGCCGCTTATCAAGAGGGGCGCGATGGCGTTGGGAAAACGGGCGTTCAACACCGGCATGCACGTGGCGCGCGACGTCGTCGCCGGCGGCAATCTGAAACAGTCGCTAAAAAGGCGCGCGAAGGAGGTCGGCGCCGATCTTCTCGACGGCCTATTGAATCCGCAGGCGGCGCCAAAGAAGAAGAAGAAGAAAAAGAAACAAACGCAGCAGCAGCGCCGTCCCCGCGGCGTAAAGAGAGCGCGCTTAGCGGCGACGACCGTCAGTAGGCGGAAAAGAGCGCGTCGAACGGACATATTCGACGAGTAACGACGACGACGATGGAGCGCGCACTCGAGAACGGTCAGTTCTACCAGCCGCCGTACCTTCGAGTGCGCTTCGTAGTGGTGATGATGATGCCGCGCGGAGGAGATCCGACGGTCATCCTGCATACGATATTCAATCAACTCGACGTAAGAAAAACCGCCGCGGCGGCGGCGGCGGCGGCATAAAGAGAGCGCGGCTAGCGGCGACGGTCGTCAGTAGGCGGAAGACGTCGAACGGACGACAACGATGGCGTTCGTGAACGGCTCGACGTGCGAGGGCGTGAAAGCCGAACTGGAGCTGTTCAGCGGACCTGTGACGCAGACGAGCATCGAGAGTAGTCATTGGACCGTCTACCAGCCGCTGACGACTCTCGACGCCGGCGGCCCTATCGAGTTCCTCGCGCCGGGTTCGGGCGAAGACTATACGGACCTGGCGAGCATTCAACTGTACGTGCGCTTCAAAGTGACGCGGGGGGACGGTACCGATCTGGCGGCCGCGGCCGCGGTGGCGCCGGTCAACAATTTCCTGCATTCGATGATCAGTCAAATCGACGTGTCGCTGAACAACACCCTCGTGACGCCGTCGACCAATACGTACGCGTACCGGGCCTACCTCGAGACGTTGCTAAGTTACGGTAGCGACGCGAAACGTTCGCATCTCACGGCGTCGTTGTGGTACAAAGACAACGCCGGACGGATGGACACGCTCGGCAACGCCAACCTCGGCTTCGAGACGCGACGCATCGCGACGGCCGATAGCCACGAGATGGAGATGATGGGACGCCTACACGTCGACGCGTTTATGCTAAACAAACACCTACCGAACGGCGTCGACACGAAAGTGCGCATAGTGCGTTCGAAGGACGCCTTCTCGCTGATGGGCGCGCAAGCCGTACCGGGGTGGCGCGTCGTGCTGCAGGCGATTCGACTGCACGTGCGAAAAGTGAAGTTGAACCCGGCCGTCCAGATGGGACATATCAAAGCGTGGGCGTTGGGAACGGCTAAGTTTCCGAAGCGTCGCGTCGACTGCAAATCGTTCTCGATAACGGCGGGCGCGCTATCGCACACGCACGAGAACCTGTACATGGGCGCGATTCCGAAACGCCTCTTCCTGATGATGATCGACAACGTCGCCTACAACGGCGAATACACTAGAAATCCGTTCGACGCGCGTCACAACGACATAAACTTCCTGTCGCTCGTCGTCGACGGACGTCAGGTGCCGAGCAAGCCGCTGCAGCCGGACTTCCCGCACAACCGGTACGTGCGCAGCTACATGAATCTCTTCGAGGCGACCGGAAAGGCGTTCGAGGACGAGGGGAACGACGTATCGCGCACGGACTTCGGCGCCGGCTACAGCATCTTCGGTTTCGACCTGACCCCCGACTGTTGCGACGGCGATCATTTCAACGTCGTGCGTCAGGGGTGCGTGGGCGTCGATATGCATTTCGAGACGCCGCTAGCGCGTCCGGTGAACGTCGTCGTGTACGCGGAATTCGAGACGGTGATGGAAATCGAACGGAACCGGAACGTCATTTACGACTGGTAACTATGGATACGTTTCAACTGATGCGTCGTCTGGAACTCGATACGTACGCTAAACGTATCGTCGTCGGCGTCGTGCCTAAAGACGCGCTACTTACCGCCGCCGGCGCCACCACCTACCCGACGGCCTTCGTGTGCAACACCGACGACGGCGGCGAACCGGGACAGCACTGGGTGGCCGTCTACGTCGGCGCCTACCGACGAGGCGAGTACTTCGATTCGTATGGTCTGCCGCCGCTGCACGCCGACTTCCGCGCCTTCCTGCGCCGCCACTGCGGCGACGCGTGGACGTACAACGACAAGCGCCTGCAGAGCGTCATCTCTAACGTGTGCGGACAATATTGCGTCGCCTACCTTCTCCTCCGATGTCGCGGGATGCCGTTGACGACGTTCCAGAGCCTATTCGGCACCGATAGGGTGAACAATGACTGTCTCTTACCCGATTTATTAAAACCTCATTAACCACCGCTTGTAGTAGAAGAAGAAATAAAAACGAACAAATGATGTATACAATTGTTGGTGTTTATTATTACCCACACATACATACATACATACAGAAACTACCCCTAGGGGGGGTGGTGGGGGTTAGGTTAGTAGTAGACGAGTTAGACGAGTGTTGTTTACGAGTTAGACGAGTATCGGCGCCGTAGTGACGCCGTCGTCGAGCA